>CALNHX010003289.1:0-153672 GCA_940337035.1 Agriotes lineatus | reverse complement strand
TGCGTGTAAACAGAATATCTCAAAAACGAAAAAGAGTATGGCGTTGAAACTTCATATATAAGTTTTGTGTACTATCTAGATGTGACAGCAAGCTTTTGAAGATAATCTCATAACCTCAAGTATGGTGTTTACTCTTGTGATTTTTCAGTTTTTTCGATTTTTTCAAAAACGGCTTTTAACAATTTTTTTCAAACTTACATTTTTAATGTGTATTGATGCGAGATAGCTGATTTTCAGTTGTATATCTTTAAATTCGGTTTCTTTTATATCTGTTTAATTTTTTTCATTAAATCCTATTTTAAATAAAACGCCCATTTATTACATTTATGAATTCAGCTTAGAACTTTAGAGAAAATTTGTCTCTCAAATTAACTGAAATTTAACAAAATCTAGAAATTCCATAGGAAATAATAAAATGTCTTCGTCATCATCTGCAATTGTGATCACACTCAAATATTTTTATTCATAACCAGGTAAGAGAGAGATAATTTTGTGGTTAATTTCAGCGCAATGTTCGTTTTCTTGCTCTAATATTGAGCATTTTGAGGTACTAAGGGTGTTCTCAATAGTTGACAAACTATTACTAAATGTAATGATGGCCTCTTTGGCAATTAGTTGACACGGTATTTTAATTGTATGCTCTTCACCTGTAATCCTGGGATGTTCTCCATTTCTAATTTGCAAGAAAATGGGCCTGTGTAGGTACATTCGATTAATAATAAACTAATGTACAGTCAAAATTCACTCATACACGCTACTTTTCGAAAGAACTGATTGAAATTTTCTTAAAAATTTGCTGTTACTGTACATGTACTTTTTCGTTTCTTAGCCGGCCGTATTTTACACAAAAAAATTCAAGCAGGTACACTAGTCCATTGCAAAAATCAGCAAAACACCGCCGGCCGATTTCACGAGTTTACTTGTTGCACTTCTACAGCGCTGGAAAGCTTTGTCACTTACGTACTACAGTATTTCGCGTTTTCTCGAAAAGTTATGCAGTTATTTGCAATTTAGTACTTTTGTGCACATCTACACGGTGACGGCTTTCATTTAAAAAAGAATTATCGAAATAGGCCCGGTAGAAGTCTCAAAATAGATGTCGAAACAAAACGCTTCACTTTTTAAATATATAGATTATAAAATGTAATCTGATCAATCCAAATAACACCCTTTATTACATCAAATATTAAATATTGAGTCATATTTTAGAACCTTTTTTTAAGAATATTAATTGCTCCACCGAATTCAAATTAAATCTGTATTTTATTATGCTAAAAGAATAAAACGATACACAATATAAACTACAGACAAGAAATACAGATAAAATATGATAGAACAAAAATTAAAATCTGAATAAGTATGTACGTCAGCTAACAGCAATCACAACAAAAACAAATTAAAAAAAAGGTTTAGAGACAAATACAGAAACAAAAAAATACGATAATTTTTACCAAGAATTGGAAAAAAGGAGGAAGGGATACAACCTACAACCACATATTGATTGTAAAGACAAACACAGAAACCTGTTTGGAGATGACAAAAGGAACAGAAAATGGAAGCAATATTTTCAAGTGTTAAATGTATCAGAACCACGAGAAGAACATGAAAGAGAAAAAAAACTCAATTCTGAGATTGTCATTACTTTGAAGGACAACTATAGTAAGGTGCAGTAAAGAAAGAAGATTACAGTAGTTAGGAAATATTCACATAATGAACGAAAACACATTAGTTAAAGCAATAACAGACTGGAAATTCCTAAAATCAAGAAAGAAGAAAATGTTCCCTAAAACTTAGTAGTAGTGATTCTAAAAGACCTGGAAAAATCAATATTCATAAATGGAAGAACAGATGTGGAAATCGGTAGCTGCGGTATAAAGTGATACAGCAACCTAAAATTATCTAGGGTTATAATGATGACGATAAACTTGCTACACGAGGAATTTCTATAAAGTAAATAAATACTCAACTATACTTCACGAAAAACGAAACACTACGATTCAGGAATTTTATTGCGGCGTAGCAAAGTTTTGCCAACCAGTTCAGGATAGGGGAGCTAAGATTCGCATATGAGATTCAATTACATTAGAAACCTAAATTCAAGCAAAAGGCCTTTGGCGTTCGAATTCTTGCACTACACTTCAATTCGTATAATAGCCGTCAAAGAGCAACGGACAAAAGTTTTAGTACTTCCTTTCAAATCACATTATTGCTCATAAAAGTTGGTAAACGTGTTCATCGCCAATTGATTGCGACCAAAGTCATCTAGTCTGAGAGCCGCTATACAAAAACATACTAAAAAATTACATGCTAGTAACAACTAACTCGACAGGTACGAGGCATACAATAACCAAAGCTGCACGCGATTGTCAAATTATCCTCAACAATCTGCTTGGGTTCGTCACTGCAAACCGTAAGTAAAACACTATAATAAAGATTCGGCATATACACTTGAGATATTTTTACAGTTCCGCACCTAGAGATGCACAATCCTGTAGGCCGGCCACCATGAAGAAGCCGCAGACGCTTCTGGTCCTAGGTTCTGTGGAAAAGTTGCCCAAAGAGTGCAGGGTCAAGTTGCACGAGCTTTTCTCCAGATGTGCAAATGTGCAATCTCATGAGGAAAAGGTTCGTCAACAGCTTCCAGAATGGAATAACTGCCTGCATCGTTTCACAAGACACCCAAAACCGCTAATAATTTTTTTCCAGGTGTTTTACGTGATGGCATCAGAGTCCCAAAAAGGAAATACACTAAGCGGGTTTATAAGAGGCCTAAAATATCACCGAATCGGCACTCAATGTGCAAAAGCGAAACCCGGTTGACCTACTGGAGAATCGTGAGCGGCCATAGTTAAGTTTTGCTTCTGAAATACTTCCGAATCCTAGTATAACCAGATGAATTTCAGCTACTGCATATACAACACGTAAATACTGATCGAAACTTGCCAAAACGTTGGAGGATATTAAATCCACATGAAGTGCATCTCCGAAACATCAACCACACAGCACCAGTAGCAATCTATCTTATCAATCTTCCCAAGATGACTACAGGAAATAGTTCCCTTTGTAGAAGCAATATTTTCAATCATCGCGAAAATTGTCCTAGGCACTAAGGATTTTTAAAAATCCCCACACAAATAGACATCATCGAATAGCTGGAAACTCAAAACAATTCCCGAATAAATAACTTAATTTCAATTAGTGTTTAATTTTAAATTAAACAGATATAAATTTCAGTCAAAATTTACGAAATATTGTTCACAATTTAAAAACCAGTTTTGCTTTCATAATCCGTCGGTTTAAAGACCTCTATCACAACAGTAAGCATATTATATTACGAAATGACCTAGAACTTCAAGTTCATAGCACTAACTCGCAGACAACGCGGAACTATAATTGCTTACTACTTATTTTGCAGTTTTAGAATCGTTCTGGTGAACTATACCTTTGCACTTTGAAATGTTTTTATTTAGTATCTAAGCAGTTATTTTGTATAAATAGACCGTTTATTTTTGTAATAAAACAATCGACATTTACTGTTTGATTCAATTACATAGATACTACATTTATAAGCCTAAAAATTTGAAGTGTGAGGCTGCACTTCGGGTAGTTATCTAATTATCATCCCTTTAAGTGCTATTGACTACATTGGCTTAAAACGTGAATGCAGTCTCATTCATGTGCTTAAAAATTAAGGATAAAAGACCAGTGCATCCAACAGAAACCTGATCCAGCCTCCAGGCATTTCTGTTCATAGTCCTTCGAACCGGATCTGTCTCCAACTAAGAACAACTACATCCCAGGGGTCACAGGTATCCAGAGAAGAAAAGAACATCTGTCAACCCACCCAGGTCCCAAAAAAATGGCTAATAACATGGAGGAATTTAACAAATTAGCTGTCGCCCAAAAAGATCTCGCGCAGAAGATAACTCAAATATTGTCCAACAGCAAAAAGGACCCTGCTAGCCGAAAAACCGAAGCCTACATCACCAGTCGTAAGAAGACGCTGGATGAACTTTGAAACACCGCAACCAACAATCATGCAAAAATGGCCTATCTAAGTATTCCAACACACAATTATTTTACAACAGGGTATTACGATCAAATTAAAGCCATATACGGCGAAGCAAAAAGTTATTTGCAGAGCTGTTCAAAAGCAACTGAAATCCCCAACCCCTCCGGAAGTAGGAGGCAAGAGGAAATAGTTGAAAATACCGAGCAAAAGGTTCGTATCCGAAAACTGCAGATTCGTATCCAGAATTTTAAACAAGCTATGGACGACGCCGAACTAGCACAAGAATTAGGAAAGCCCGCCATCACGAAGAGGGAACTAAGAAAAAAATGGGATCGGGTGATCGAGATGGACGAAGAAGTTATGTCCAACGAAATGGCTTCAGACCAGACAAACTTCAGTTCTGAATATACTACGTTGGAAGACAGGTATAGAAATTTAATTAATTTATTGCAAGCACCGACAAGGAACGAGCAAGGAGCAGCCATCTCGCTTCCTCAAGTCAAAATCCCAATATACGAGGGAAATTATGAAGAATGGACCACTTTCAAGGACCTGTTCACTAAATTAGTAGATGACAACCAGAACATGGACGATGTCATCAAGATGCAATATCTGAAGACGCATGTCAAGGGAGAGCCCAGCCGACTGATCCAGCATCTAGCAGTTACCCAAGCCAACTACAACACCGCTTGGAATTTGCTGCAACAAAGGTATCTAATTAATCGCCTTATTTTAACAAAATTGTTAGACACCATCTTCGATCTGCCGGTATTTTCCAAAGAATCAACCCAAGAATTGAAAAGATTGCATGACTCCATCAAGGAATGTGTGGAGGCAATCGAGAACTTAGGCATCTTCACGGACAGTTGGGGTCCATGGATCAACAGGGCTCTCGCTCGAAAATGGGATCCTGAAACTAACAAATTATACGTCCGGCAACATAACTTCCTTTTTTGAAATGCGCGCCATTCAGGCTGTAGGTGTCGTAGCGGGGCGGGAGTGGTCTCATTCGACAGGCGTAGTTCTAAAGTTTTGTTTACTTCCATGTCGGTCGCTATCATACTTTGGAACAGTGAGGAACGTGCGTTTGCCGTCGAGTCCTGCTTTTCGAACGGATTTTCTGTGATCGCAAACAGAACATGCGCTACTGGGTTGACACCAATCCCCGAGAATTGCATCAAAGGCATTTGCATTCACCTAAAGTCACAGTGTGGTGTGCAATTTCCTCAGCTGGGTTTGTTGGTCCCTGGTTTTTTGAAGAAAATGAGGTCACAGTAACAGTGAATTCAGACCGGTATGTGAACATGTTGGAGGATTTTTTTCCACGATTTGATGAATTGGACTTAGGGCACATTTAGTTCCAACAGGACGGAGCACCGCCTGACACTTCAAGGGCATCGGTGAATGTTTTGAGGGAACACTTCCCTGAGCGCCTCATCTCAATAAGGGGCGATTAGGAGTGGCCAGCCTGCTCCCCCGATTTGATCCCTTGCGATTTTTTTGTATTTTTTAAATCCCGCGTTTATGCCAACCGTCCAAGGACCCTACAAGGCCTGAAGACTAACATCCCGGCATAAATTGCCAAAATACCTGCTGATATGCTGGTAAGGGTAATGAAAAACGCCAGAAATCGGCTTATTCAGTGTATGGGCAATGGGGGGCGTCACCCACCTGATATGATTTTCAAAACTATGTAAGACATAACTTTAGATATGTACCTACATTATAAAAAAATAAATAAAAAATTATGATTCATAAAATGGGTTTTATTGCGTTTTGAAAAAAGGAAGTTATGTTGCCGGACCCTTATGAACAGTTGCTTCAATGCCCCAATGAAGTTCAGGATCACAAAAATTTAATGGCTTTCTTGCAAATGCGGTTCCAATCTCTGGAATCTCCGCATCTCTAAATTGCAAGCTGTGCCATGGAGATTATTACATCAATAACTGTGGTCAATTCCAAAGGCTACCTACCCATGAAAAACAAGAAGCGGTAAAAACCTATCGATTGTGCTTTCGATGCTTTCGACACGATTCCAATATACCATGTCGCTCCTATTTTAACTGTAGAATCTGTCGCCTTCCGCATCATACTCTGCTCCATAAAGCACAGCCACCATCAAGGCCGCTACCTGCTCAGAAGATGAGGACATCAGCTCATGCAGCAGCCATGCAGACTTCCAAAGCTCCAGCGGAGAAGCCAAATTCAAATATCATTACAGCCAATTTAGGCGCAAAAAGGAGCCAAGTGCTACTAGCCACAGCAGTGGCTCAAATCAATCAACATCGGGACAACAGCATTAAAGTCACTACCACGATTGGCGAATCGTCGCAAATTAAAGAAGACAAGCAGTTGCAGAAATTATGGTATATAGAGGAAGTACCTACTCAAAGAACACTTTCCGCAGAAGATCAGGTATGCAAGGAAAAAATTATTGAGACAGCCAAAGAGACTCATCCCGTATCCAATCGATTCATCCCAGGAGTAACAATCCAGCAGGTAGATAAAATATCAACAACCGATCCTACAGCGAAAAAACGAGTGATAGCAGCTACCAATAAAAAAAAAATACGGGACTTGAACGTCCAGCTATCCTCGAACATGAAAAAATAGCACCCTCTCATCCACAAGAAAATCACATGCATGGAGTTTTGAAAGTCCTCGTTCACGAAGTCTCCATTCAGGAAGTTCTCATTCACAAAGTCGATGGACAGAAAGAAAAGGAAATTGCAGGCCACGAACAAATCATTCACAAAGTTCGCATCCACAAAGTCCTCATTCACGAAGTCCTTGTTCACGAAGTCTCCATTCAGGAAGTTCCCATTCACAAGGTCGATGGACAGAAAGAAAAGGAAATTACAGGCCACGAACAAATCGTTGAAACTCCTACAGCAGCTCTAAGTAGCGGATGCAGTCCAGAAATTGCAGGCCACAAACAAATCAGTCACGAAGTTCGCATCCACGAAGTTCCCATTCACAAAGTTTCCATTCACGGAGTCGATGGACAGAAAGAAAAGGAAATTGCAGACCACGAATAAATCGTTGGAAGTCCTCCAGATGCTTCTAAAGCAGCTCCAAGTAGTGGATGCCACCCAGAAAAAGGAGCAAGAATTATGGAAAATGAAAAACCCTCCGACTCCATTAAAAACTTGACACCCAATGGAGAGCGGCACCAAGATTTGTCGGCAGGGGATGCAGGAAAAGAAAAATCCAATGCCAAACACTTTGCGCCAAACGGTGGATGCAGCCCAGAAGTTGCAGCAATAACTGCAGCAATCGAGAAATCCTCCGAGTCCGCCAAAAACGTGCCACCCGGTGGAGGAAGGAGCCCAGGAATAGCAGCAAGAATTGTAGAAAACAAGAAACCCTCCGAGTTCAATAAACAATTAGCACCTAGTGGAGGGTCGAATCAAGAAATGACAGCCAACAAGTTAGAAAATGAAAATTCCGGTACCAAGCAAGTATTTTGGGTTTGATTCCCGGCCGGTGCATGCTTTTTTTAATTTATATTAATAAATCTCTCTTAAATTATCGAACCGAAGCGTAGCTCGGGTGATTCACTAGTATAAAATATAAACCACAATGAGAGAAGAAAAATTTTCAGAAAAAAAATCAGGACACTCTGCATAGTTTTTTTACAGAATTTAATATCTTTTGTCGAAGTTATTTAGATTGACTAAAGAGCTGATAAAGAACATTATCCATAACGATAACACATTTACCCCAATGCTAGTTTGAGCAGGCACCAACTGATTTTCTACCCACTTTTAAAAATGTCGTTGTTTATATTTTTGTAGTAATTTCCATGTTGAATTTTTCAGTCTAACACCCCGGTAAGAAACGACCCCAATAGCCTGCATGAAGCACTGTGAATCTCTTACCTTCTGATTTCAATCTCTTATTATTAGTACACCTATCATCATCTTTCAACCACATTCGTATCATGCTTCCGTTCTGGTATATCCAGGTTTCATCTAGGTAAATAAAAGTACCTCCTTCCTCGGCATAAGCATATTCCAAATATTTCTTTAAACATTTGAGTTTGCTCGCCTACAAAAATTTTGAATCCATCATGTATTTTTTGAAATCATTTGTTTTTATATTTGTACCACATCGACTTCAATAGTTTTGTGTAGCCCTCTGTGTATTCCAAATTTAATCTAGCACGGTCTAATAAATGGTGAAGAGTAAAATGCTCGTTTTTTCGTTCCAGTTGGAATTTCAAAAAGTCATTATCCAAGTTGTTATCTCTTGGCTTTGTTGACAGATTTCGACAGTCTAAACATTAGATTTTAAATATTTATAAACAGTACTAATCGAAATCTAAAAATTCGCCAGAGGTATTAATTAAGTGCTGCCAATATAAATCTAGTGTCACGCCTAGTTCCAAAAACGCAAATACTTTTATTCCGCATCACAGGTATAAACAGCTAATAATGTACTAGTAATCTATACAATAGTATATTATACATCAAGGTAGCGAATCGCAGTATTAAAACCTGAGCGCATATTAGATACTGAGCGCGCAGCGCGAAGTATCTAAAGCGCGAAGGTTATAAGACGATTCGCTACCGTGGTGTATATACTATTTTTTGCACAAACAACAAATTTCGAAAATATTTTAACTGTCAACCTGACAATACAGCTCTTTAAAACGTCAAAATTAAAATAGTCATATTTGGTAACTTAGCAATTTATTAGTTACCACGGTGAAAATTGTTTATTTTACTTTCTCTCCCTTGGTGGAGAAAATCAACTTCACGACCTAAAAATAGGCCAATAACGATGCGTTCTGAGACTAGTAGTGCAATAGTTATTTTCATGACAAGCGTCGAAAGTAGCAAATATCGTGCGAGTGTTGATTAGACAAACGAGGGCGTAGCGAAGCGAAGCCCGAGTGGATCTAAAACACGAGCACAGATATTTGCACTTTCGGGCGAGTTATGAACACTATTTTTTAGACGACCACTCAAAGTAAATTCTATTTTTAAGATTTGTTTAGATCGTTTGCAAAATTGATCGTTATATTATTATTGGTACAATTATAAAAAATTAGAGCTTGTTGGAAGCAGAGCAACGAATAAAGCAAAAGCGTCTGGATTATTTGAATCACGGCCTGCTGAATTGTGTGACAAACGTCAAAGTGACGTCAAAGTGACGTTTGTCACACAATTAAGCAGGCCGTGATTTGAATAACTTTGTGCCGTTACGATATGACTAGCACGATATAATATCGTGCTAGTGTATGAAATTGTCAACTTTCTGTAGTAGGCTGCTGTCGCGATAATGTTACTTTCATACGTAGTCGTCTAAAAAAAATATATTGTTATATGGTTCTTAAAGTGATATAAATATCGACAAACCGGGTGAATAATACAGGATTCTGGAAATCCATATATTTTTATAGCGATATATTTCTTATTTCACTTTTCACTATACCAACATATTCGATTATCGGTATATCGAATGTATCCGATACTTCGATCAATACTTTTTGTAGACAGTCCGTATTGCTTATATTTACTTAAAATTAGAATATCATAAAATTAACTAAATAAATTTCTTTAATAACGGGGCTTCAAAGAAAACTGAACTGGGTACGCCACCATATCTAAATCCGCCACTGGATAGAGCACATTAGAGTACATGCGAAAAATCGGGTATGTACTGAATATAGTATTTGTTAAAATAACACAAAAATTAATGAGATAAAAATATGTACGTATCACTGAATGTTTTAAAAGAATATTACATTTGTAATAGTTTTCTTATAGAAATGTTTTTATCTCTACATTGCAACAACGGGCAAGCTCGCACTTGTGTCTACATTCAATATTTTTATTGCGTACTTATATTTCGTCCTTCAGCAACACTGATTAAAGAACAATTTCATAACTCCGTGCTAACGTGTATAAACAATAATACTGTTAATAACACAAATAAAGCTCCAACATTATATGCACCACGGATAACTTTAACCTATGGATTGTCCTATAATTTTAATGCCAATTTAAAACCGGTTCGCCACGCACATACGCTTTTTACTCGAACAGTACCTTCATCTCCTAATTTTGTTTACATAATACACTGTGTAGCTGTCTTGCCGACAGTGTCGTCAATCTAGAAAAAGTAACCTTCGAATGGAGATACGTCACATATGCTAAAGAACAGTCATCAATTAAACAAAATGAAAAAAAGTCGAAAACCGTGCTCACTAAAGTGAGACTTTAGTTGTATTTGGAAGTTAGTCCTTAGCCCTTAACGCCTTACCTGATTGAATGCTTTTTTCCGCAGGACAGCACACCTTAGGGGCATTTCCATCGAACCCGCAGTGGGACTCCCTGAGGTAATCTACATTTTGTTGACTCACTGGTCGCTGCTGTACCAACTGATATAGTACGTCACAGCTTCTAATGGGGATGCATGATCCCCATTCGTTGCGAGGAGTCACGCAGCGCTTCCCCTCTGCACAGTTTTAATTATTTAATATTAATTAAGAAAATAAAATATCTCAGATCAAAGTTTTAGTGAACTTAAGAAAATACTTACGGGCAGTGACCTCAATAAACGAAAAGGTGAAACACAACCCGCACCCCAAAATCGTGTATCTTGTCATAATGGATCCACTAAACAGATTTCAAGTGGATGGCTTCTGCACGGTATGCGTGGTAAAACCACTTTTAAGCTGTGGCACTGGCACTGATCCCCACTTCAGCCGCTTTGTGAAAATTTATTCTTGAATAATTACGTGGCCAGCAGGCTGTCGTTTCAGAGAAATCCGGAGTGACGCCATAGAAAAATCAGTTATTTATTAGAAATCAGAGGGCGGCAGATAACCACTAGCATAAGTCACTTAACTTAGGCTGCATGCCGAGAATTTAGCTGATTTACAGCACACATACATATATCAGACTATCACATTAAATGCGACCCTACCAATAAAGGCAAATTTGATATCAAGAAAATTCAAATCTGCTATGCTTTCCGGAAATTGATAGTTTTCAGTAATTGGTTACAGAGAATCTTGGAATGTGTTGCATAAATAATAATTAGTGTTTATCAGACAAACGTACTAGAAGAATGGACGATGCAAACTTAATAGTTCTGTTTATGTATTTTAAGTGTCCCATGTTTTTTGTGGCTCACTTGTAGCTCCGGTTTTCTGTTATTTAATTTTTTGTTGGTTTTTAGTTTGTACCTTTTTTTGTAAAAACCGTTCATCTTAGAAAGTACAGAAAATAATACGATTCTAAAACCTAATGAAGAATGGTTCTAGGAAATTATCGTCGATCCATATACCGGGTGTCCGTTCTCAAAGTCGAACATAGGCGATTAACATTGTATTGAACGTTTTTGCCGTTTCCTGCTCGCCAATTCAACTTACAGGGAAGGTAATGGTATCAATGGAAAGATAAAATTATTACGAATCAAATGATACCAGTCATAATATTCAAGGTGCGATTTTTATTTTAAAATACTAATTTAAAACTTGGGAATTTTTAAATATGTCATGCCTTGCTTTTCAAGTTCGATAGCATTTGTCAAAAAAATTGGTAATTAGTTGGCGCAAATTAGGTATTTTCTGTCAACGTCTGTAAAAATTATCTACAGAAAAATGAATTATTTCAATGAAGAACGAGTGAATGCACTAATGTTAATTGCCTATGTTCGACTTTGAGAATGGACACCCGGTATATCGAAAAGAGCTTCAGCTGCACATAACTTTAAAAATATAAATAGAAACTAAGGTGAAGATGGCAATGATTAGGTGGAGTGCTTCTCACTGTACGTGGAGGTCATAAAAACATTGCTATTGTTTACTATGCTAGATGTAAAATCAACTACGATTACTATAAAAGCATTTGGGAACTGTTTGTAAATGACAAGAGGGATGTTTCTTCAGCTGGCCAGAATTCCTTGGCGTTGAGGAAATGTCACTATGCAACTGAGGTTTTAGGAGTGCCTTCCGTCTCAGAAATTCTGTATTCTTGGTGGACTCAATTCATCGGAATAAACAGTTTCCGAATGTTTTTAAAGCAATTACCCAATTATTTTTACACACACCAATCGTAAGCAGGTGATCTTCATAAATATATATGTATATCGTGGAGAAAAGTTCTTTCTTTGAACTCTATCAAATCATGCACAACTTGATCCCAGTTTCGATTTAAATATTCGAAGTTGTAATTGCAGCTACTTACGTGAACCACATTGAGGATATTGTAAACGAATTCTTCGTAGAGACTTTTCTGACGTATTTTTTTAATTGTGTTTAGTTTTCGAGAAAAATTATTGTGGTTTGATACATACTAGATTTTGAGGTTTTTCCCATTCTAACAGCTAAACTATAAATTAAGACTAGGAAAAATAAATTGCTTATAATAAAAAGCCAATAGGTACACTAAACTATCGATTATCCGGGAGGCATTTTTAAAAATTACTAAGCAAAAAATATAATTAATGACGCACCTACATTTTGTCGATGCTTTAATCCAAGTATAGCAATGATTTAATAACCCAAAACGAAACATTATATGCACAGAACAAAAAGTATTCTAACACAACGCAAAACGTATATATGTGTTAAAATACGAAAAACGATCATTTATTTAATAATAGAAAATTCTATTTTTTTGCTTGTAAATGTCAACAGAAATATGTCTCCTAAAATTGCGATTTCCAACTTTATTTTGCAGGTTGAAATTTAATTCAAGTTTTCTTATTCCAACCTTTTCAGCTAACGGTATGCTTTTAAAATGAATGTTGAGAGTATTAGTTATGCTATTTTCTGCCATTTTTTTTATGAAACTGCATGAAACAGCCGAAATCACTCAAGGTAGATACACACGCTCCAACTAGTGATTGGCGATATTGATTTTTCAGTCGCAGGCTGAGTCGTAATTGGGATTTTTTATATTAGGAGTTGAAAACGTGATGTGATCACGACTTTAATATTGCGTTCATATCATTTACGAATACCTAAAAAGTATCAAATCTGCGAAGACCCGACTTCACTTCTCATGGTCCTGCAAGCAGTTATACCGATAAGAACTCATTTATTACCAAAATAGTACTCTCGGCTGGCATTACATTTCGAGAGCACTATATTTGTAAATAATTCCTCCAGTTTACTACGGTCTTGGCTGCAACAGCGTTAGCTTTCGCGTCACAATGAAACTACCATATCTCGATTCTGTTGAGTCAGAGTTTTTTCCGTAATTCCCATATAGGTTAAGATCTTATTTCTGATCGCCCTCAGCAGCTGCCAATCACTTGGTGCATTGATACAAGCGAGTATATTGACGCATAACATGTTATGTTGTCTTACTTGTTGGATATTTCTTTACATGTTTTATACAGTGTCGAATACCTACTTCCGAATCTCATTACTCAAAGCTTGTTATAAGGGTGTTTTTTTAGAGGCGGGGAACTTTAAATTGAAATAAAACACAGAAAAATGTTTTTAATATCCATGAAATTAGCCTTATTTGAAAGATAATTTTATGGCATTACTGTTTGAATATGATTTCGGACATGTGCCAGCCGCGGCTGGCGCGCACGTGACGTAATCTGGAAGTTCAATTTTCACACACTCTTCGCAGTAAATCAGGCTGTATTTCGGCAATAACGCGTCGAATGTTGGCTTCCAAGTGCTCAATTGTTTCCGGTTTATCGGCGTAGACATGCGACTTTACATATCCCTAAAGAAAATAATCTAATGGCGTCAAATCGCACGAACGAGGTAGCCATCCATTTCATGGATCCATTCCGTTGATCTGTTAACTGGCCACCTCGTTCGTCCGATTTGACGCCATTAGATTATTTTCTTTAGGGATATGTAAAGTCGCATGTCTACGCCGATAAACTGGAAACAATTGAGTACTTGGAAGCCAACATTCGACGCGTTATTGCCGAAATACAGCCTGATTTACTGCGAAGAGTGAGTGAAAATTGGAGCTCCATATTACGTCATGTACGCGCCATCCGCGACGGTCACATGCCCGAAATCATATTCAAACATAAATGCCATAAAATTATCTTTCAAATAAAGCCAATTTCATAGATATTACAAACATTTTTCTGTGTTTTATTTCAATTTAAAGTTCTCCGCCTCTAAAAAAAAACACCTTTTATTATAACGGTAAGATAGATGATCAAATATATTTTCAATTAAAGAATACTTACTTTTTTCGAATGCCATATAAATAAGTTGTTGACAGCTGGGAAACTAGCGCCCCTGTGCCCCTAAGGAGCGGCCACCACTAGGGGAGGCGAAAAATTCGTTTAAATTGAGTTTTCTGTTGGTTTCTATAAATATTTATAACCTATACGCCAGTCATAATCCGGATAATCGAGAGTCAACTGTACACGTAACTATTAAAAATTAGTTTCGATTTTACTGCAAGGAATACTTTCGTTATACCAAAATAAGTTGGTAAAATTTTTTATGAGATTCTTTTTTAGGGCATTTTTAAAATTCAATTGAGAAACGATCACTACCTACCTGACTTCTTTATTTATATTTTGCTTATTAAATATAAAAACAACCTGCAAATCTGTAGATGTTAAAATACAAACAGACAAGCACTCTAACAGCATTTCAAGTAAATTGTTTTTTATGTTCTCCCAACCCAGAATGAAAAAAAAATATGTAGCTGACTCCTAAGACATAATGCACTTCCTTATTTCCTCACAGCCTTGTCATATTTGTTATTTTCTCATTTGCACAAACAAACTTGTATCCCTGACAACAGATAATTTAACTAATAGATATCAGGTAATTATTAAGTTTTCTTGCTGAAAGTCAAGAAATTTAGATTTGCGGTTGGAAAAAAATAGCACGCACCTCTGTAGTAAACTTTATTAATATTTGAACTAAAAATGCCCTCGACTCCCGCCTCAGAATTAAAATCGTAGTTCACTCCCTTGGTGCATAAATAACTATTAGTCACTAACTTACTGTTTGGGTTAACACAGCTTTGTCAGCAATAAAAGCTTCATTCTGTTGCTAACTTCTCACTGACGGTTAAAAAACGTTTTTATTGAGGAGAAATTTAATATAGTCGTACTTCCAGCATTCACAAAAGGCCACAGAAGACATCAGATATTACAAAAAATATCTGACCTCAGCTGTCTGCAAAGGCTGTATTGTCTTATTATTTTGTATTCGAATTCCCGAAGATATTCAGCGTTCGAGAGAAATATTCGAATTATACTGAATGCAAGCGGGGAATATTGCAAGACTATTCCCCGAAGAAATTTCATCATTTTTTGTATACCATATTATTCCTTTTTAAAGAGTATTCAGTTTTCGTTCTGAAATTTCTTGTTTACCTAGCTGGTTTGGTTTTCTTCCCGCAAAACTCGAATATGCACTTGTGAAAATACCCGGGTATTGCACGTGTGCAAAATATTCGCTGTATTCGACTCTGAGTGGTTCACATTTTGAAAATTGATTGATGGAATTGGTTTATATTATCTGAGGGGAATAGTCTCTTCACCAAATCATCGTCTCAGCCAATTTTACGTTTGTAATTTGGCGGAAATAATATTTTCAGAGGTTCATTCCAATCAACTCTGCCAGGTTGGTCACTGTTTAGGGCTGATGAAGATGACAGCTTAGCTGTCAAAATACGTATTTAGCGTTTGTTAAATATTTGTGTGGTTAGGGGTTTTTAACAAATTGTTTCGGCTTTTACAATTGTCTAGATGAAAACTGTCGTGCCAACGTAGATTAGTTGAGATCGAGGACAAATTAAATTCGTTAAGTTAAGCAAATTAAACATGCAGAAACGTTCTAATAACATGTATTGCAAGTTGTGTCTAATTTCTAATTTCTTCCATGCTCTTATCAGCGTTTTGAAGTTTTCCTCTAAAAACATTATACAGTGCTTTCGTAAAGTAGTGGATAAACTCGTTAAAAATTCAAGGAATGACTTTTGGAAAAACGCTGGGGCCCCTCAATTTTTATTTTTGTTTGCGCATCTTTTTCAAATAAAATCTATACATACAGGGTGACCCGCGTAGGAGGTATGACGTCATCGGTGTTTTTTTAAATTGCAATCCTCTTTTTTATTACGGAATTATGATTAAATAGTGTACGCGATTTAACTTTTCTTTACGAAGAAAACTGTTTTTAAAAAGCTACACTTTTTATTTACAGTAAATACGGAGCAGAGTTACAGCATTTGATACAGGTGCAAGCTACTACTGACTAAATTATTCCCACAGTGGCTTATAAACGAAAGATAACAGTTTGTATGCAATATTCTATCTAATCAAGCGGATGCAGTCCTATCTATAAAAGCACAGCAGAATAGATCACGTAATTCCTCCATCCGTAGCGATGAATATAAGAGATTAGATTCAAGCAAGTTTGCATAATTAATTAATAAGTTCAACTAATGGATATTAGGCGTTACGTTCACAATAAAACAGTAATGATAATTGTATGTGATTACATATATGGCTTAATCTAAGTTGGCGTGCACTGGACCAAGGGTATTGAGTTAGAATTTATATTTTCAACCTCTCGATTTGGAGGTATTATTAACTTACATAGGTTATTCATAATTGATACACGTTTATAATAAAAGTAAAAAGTTACGCATATTACAATAATTACCATTACAATAACAATAATTAGGGAGCTAAAACTTAAATATTCGTACTTAATAGAGTCGAGGTTTTCAAGTGTTGATATTTCTTTCGTTAATTTTGCTTGGTTCTGAACAAGATTGTGGACATTAACTGGTGACAAGTGAATTTTGGCTATTTCAGGTTTATATGAAGGATTTGATCGTAGTTTTCCAATAGACATTAATTCAATTTGTTTTTCTTCATTGGGAGACGATTCAAAAGTGGTCAAAAGTTCGTTTTGATTTATTGGTAATACGTTTTCTCTTTAGAGAATCGATACATTTTATATCAATGATAGTTTTGTTAGGAGAGCTAACGATCCAAGTTGATCGATTTATTTTTACTATTTTTGTGGAGTGTAAATTAAATATAAGAGGTTGGCATGTTAGATCATCTTTAAGTGTTAACAATTGTGTCTCGCACAGTTTTGAATTTGGTAATAGAAAGTGGTCGTTTTGAAGGCAAAAATAATGAGAAGGAGTAACTTCTATGCAGCGATCGTTATTAACAGGGGTGCTAAATTCTGTGTTGAAAAGAATGGTGTTATAAGTAGGTATGATCATTTGAAAATAATTGGTATTGAATGCAGGAAATGGAATCAATTGTATGTATTGGTACTCGAAATGTGGTTTTATCAAGGAAACCTCATATAAAAAGGTAAAAGTGGTATATTTTTGATAAGCTTTAATTTGGATTAATGATTCATATAAATGTAGATTTTCATGAGAGACGGGATAAGGAATATCTAGAACTCTTTTAGCGGTTGTCTGTAAATTTTGAAGGGTTTTAGAAATTTGTCCTAGAGCAGATAGCAGATCATCATTATCGATCAAAAATAAATGTAACTGGTGTGTTTGAGCAAATGTTAGTGAAGTCTCGAGGTCAGTACATGTTGAAATGAATAATTGCAGCGATTGGATTGATTGGTCCAGGATAGCAAAAGTAGAGAGGGTTCCTAAAATTTCGTCAATTTCTAGTTTAGTATCGAGAATGAGTTTATTTAAATTTTCATTCAGAATATTTTGGTTGTCTGCCAGATTTTTAATATTTGTGGCAAGAGTATTAATTGTATCGTTTAATATATGCGCTTGTTCTTGCAAAATTATTTTTTGTGTGACAGTGGATTTAGTTAATTTGTCTATTAGCTCGTCATATCGTGTACCTTCGTCGGCATTAAGGTTTTCCGTGAGAAATTTTACTACGTTACCAAGCCCTTGATTTTTTTGGAGCATGTGGCAAATCGTCATCGCTCTCTTCATCATTGTGTCCTTTCTCCTGGGCGCTGATCTTGTCGAATAGGTTGGGGTCCTCACATTCTTCGTCTGTATCGCCTTTAATGAAGTCGGCCTCGGGCGAATTCTTACAAGCAGTGCCGGTAACAGCCATTATTCCTCCCATGGTGTGGAATGTGCCATGTCCATCCAGCGTGTTCACATTGAAGTCTGCATTGTCAGATATGAACTGGCTGAATGGACTGGCTGATCCATCAACAACGTCTTTCTTTGCCTGCAGCACATAGGATCCTTCAAGCCTACTAGCCTCTTCATAGCTAGCTGAAAATCCCAACGTAGGTAGGAGGTGTAGAAGAAGCTTGGACCTAAACTTCTTGTACTTCTTGCAATCCCAATCATAATGGGAGACAGGAATTATTTTGGACGCACGGCTAGCATAATAGCATGTGCCACAGCAAGACATTTGTTCTTCAATGAATCCAGTAAACCCCGTTTATTCGTCAAAATAATCGTATGCAGGAGACGAAGCAGTGTTTCTGAGACAACATGATGGGAACCAGCAAAAAGATTATCAATGGGACGATAAACAGCAGTGTTGAACATTTTTGAGCGGATGTCTTCCAAAATAATTTTTCCTGCTGTTTTGACCATTCGAGCTCTTTTTTTTTTGAGGGTCTCCTTCTTTTCCTTTTGAGTACCAGTTGTCAGATAAAATTTTATGACCAGTGTTTTTGAAACATACCACACTTGCTCTCTTGGGTGAATCACTTATGATTATGTCGCCTTTATACTTTTTCTCCAGACGCCTTTTCAAAGTTTTCACGTGTGGACGAGAATCTTGAGGTACCTGATCAAGCAATTGTCCAATGGAAAACTGACACTCGTCACTATTCTCCTCGAGAAACGTGAATATAATATCCATGCCTTGATCATAGTTGGGAGTACTAGAACGTCCAGGCCTTTTTTGGACACGTGCAGGCATTGTGTTAAAATTAACAATACACTTTTGGTGGTATTCAGCGTTTACTGCAATTAAATCTGTGTTGAAAGTATCCAACACTCTTATACGGCATATCATTGAAATCAAATGATGGCCTACTTGAGCGGGTTGGTTGTAGGGTTGTCCTGTTTACGACGTACAGAGGCCAATATCAGTTTTTCGTTGTTGTAATTTTTTTGACAAGCAGTGTGAACTGTTATTCCCTCAATCCTTCAAGTAACTGTCGATGTTGAGGCTTGTTGCTTTTAACACTGGAAGCAATAAGCATAGCAATCCCTCTCTTTTTAACAACAGTCACTTCACGTTCTGCCAAACTTTCATCGCACATGAAACACCGTTCTGGCGCTGTGGGAGACGCCATATCAACTCTGAATCTACACGGAAATAATTCGAAATATTATATTTGACCCCGTGTGGGGTTGCTAGTCCCCCATCGGGCGCCTCCCCAGGTGGCGGATAAAGGAAGGCCCGATAGATATGACGGGTACCGAGGAAATAAAATACTCGGGGCGGACCAAAACTAGCAATTAAGTCCCAACAGCAAGCTTGGCAGAAGGAATAGACTCCGGCATGGTAAACTTGGTGGAAGAGGCACTTCAGCTGGGAAGTAGTCCAGACCCAGCCCAGGGAAGTGGGCGAAGACCTCAACGGTCGTATGAGCGGAAGAGGCAACCTTCCTGATGAGGGCCAATAAATACATCAGGAGGCTAGACATAGAGCCTAAAGGTGGCAGCCCCACCAGATGTCTTACTCTGCAGCATGCCAGTAACATGCCCAGAGGACAACCAAATCTACTAAAAAGTTTCATGATTTTGAAAGCCGGACGGATTCCACCATGACGAACACAGCAAGAAAACGGAATAAGAGATTAGGACGGGCAGGAATAGTCAAAATAGGAGTATGGAACGTTAGAGGACTTAGACACAAAGAGTTAGAACTAGAAAAAGAATTAATTGACAAAGATATTGATGTAGCCATAATTGCGGAAACAAAGAAAAAATGCCAAGGATCGACAGAATTAGAGCATTATATACTGATATACAGCGGAGTCCCTGCTGATCAACGCGCAGCAGCTGGAGTAGCCATCCTCATAAATAAAAAATGAAAAAACAACATCGACGAGTACACATTTGTAAATGAAAGAATAATAGTACTTCGATATAAAACACTACGAGGATATACGACTGTCATAGGCGGCTATAGTCCTGAAGATGGCCGCAAAAGGGATACACAGGAATTCTATGAAACCCTACAAGCTACTTTAAACAAAGTAAACAAGAACGATAACATCATTATTGCGGGAGACTTAAACGCTCGAGTGGGAAATACACCGATAGAAAATATCATGGGATCACATGGTGAAGAAACCCTAAATAGTAATGGAGAACAATTAATTGAATTCACTACTCTAAACAATCTCAAAATAACAAACACGTACTACCCACACAGAAACATTCACAAATTTACGTGGAGTGCGAGAGGTAGGCAATCAATAATTGATTATGTGCTAGTAAACAAAAAATTATCAAACCTAGTACAAGACACAAGAGTCTATCGAGGCTCCGATGTAAACTCAGACCACTTCTTACTGATATCCAAAATAGCTATACCCTCTAGGTGGAAGAAACAACTCATAACAAATAAATCTCAAGACCAGACCTTTAAAGTGCATCTGCTGCAAGATGAAAGTACTAGATTATTATACCAGAATAGAATATTATTATACCTGCAACCAAAAGCTATCAGCAGAAACATAAACCAGGAGTGGACAGAGATTAAACACCTAATAATCAAAGCCGCTGCAGAAGCTCTAGGAACAAGAACAAAGAGGACCAACAACAAAGGACTAAAAATTTGGAATGAAGAAATAGAGCGACATATACAGAATAAGAAAGTAGCGTATATAAACTACCTTAACACAAAATCAGATGAAGCTAGAGCACAATATAATTACAGAAACGCAATAGTAAGAAGGGAGGTACGAAAACTTAAGCGAGAAAGCTGGAGAAAATATATAAGTGACATTGAGCACGACATTCACGGAAGGCAAGACAAAGCCTATAAAATATTACGATATCTTAATAATAATGAAAGGGACAACATAAGACTCAACACAATTAGTGAAGAAATATGGCTTGATCACTACAAAAACCTATGGACACAACAAGAAGAGGAACAAGAAGCCACACAAACATTCATAAATGAACATGTAGATCCTATTACAATGGATGAATTCCTCATGGCGCTGCATCACGCCAAAAATAAAAAGTCTCCTGGCACGGACAATATAAATATCGAACTTATAAAATATGCTCCGGCTGCCCTACACATACAGCTACTAGATTTCATGAACACCTGCTGGCGCTTTGGTCATATACCGGAGGACTGGAAAGTAGTCACAATAACACCTATATTCAAACGCGGAGACCGCAAAGACTGTAATAATTACAGAGGAATCAGCCTACTTAATACTTGCTATAAATTATATGCCAATATCTTGACAAGACGGTTGAACACAATAATAGAAACACTCTTATCGGAAACACAACATGGATTTAGAAAAGGTAGATCGTGCTCAGACTGCATATTTACCGTTACACAAATGATTGAAAAAAGGAGAGAATTTAACCTACCTACCTACATAGCCTTCATAGACTACAAAAAGGCTTTTGATAAGGTGAATAGAAATCAACTTTGGGAAATCATGCTGAACAAAGGTATACCCCAACACCTCATCAAAGTATTTCAAAATATATACGAAGAAAATAAAATTACGATCAACACAAGAAATGAAAGGAAGGATAAGAAAACTGAAACAATAAATTGCGGAGTACGACAAGGATGCCCTCTATCACCGTCGCTGTTTAATATATATATGGACCAAGTCGTAAAAGACTGGAAAAATAAAATAAAAACACACTTTAAAATAAACAATATCGAAATTGACACTATTTTGTTTGCTGATGACCAAACAGTATTTGCAACCACAGAAGATAATCTACAGTATGGACTACACACATTAAGCAAAATATCGAAAACCTACAACTTAGAAATTTCAACTTCGAAAACCAAAGTCCTAGCTTTTAAAGGTGAAGAACCTATAAGAGCCAAAATTGTTATAGACGATGAAACTATCGAACAAGTAAATTGTTTCAATTATTTGGGTTTTAACGTTACATACACAAACAACAAAGATGTGTACAACAAACTAAATAAATTCAGACAAATGTGCGGAACCATCAGAAGGCATTTACGGCTAGTTAGTAAAGATACAAAATTAAAATTCTACAAAGTAATGGCTGTTCCAGTACTATTATACGGATCAGAAAATTGGACCCTCACGCAGAAAGAAAGAAATGCAATACAATCGACGGAGATGAAGTTTCTTAGATGGGTAGCTGGATATACGCTACTAGACCACAAAAGAAATGAAGAGATACGTCAAGAACTAAAAATTTTCGATTTATTAACAAACATTGACCAATATCGACATAATTGGAGGGATCATATATTAAGAATGAACGATTGTCGTATCGCAAAACAAATTATACATTATCGACCACGAGGGAAAAGAAGACTGGGACTGGGACGGCCATTTTGAGAAATCTGTTCCATCTTTCAACTGCTGTATCTCGGTAAGTATTGGGTCAACAAATAATTTTGACCAATTAAAATTGAAGGAATGTAATGCTCTACAACTTTGTATAAAGACGTTTTTCTCGGAAAACGTATGGTTCAGAAGATATAAGCAAAAAACCGAAAAAAAGACTAAAATTTTGAGGTTTTTCGGCTCTCCCCGAGTTAGCACAGGGTCCTTGAGGTCGAAAACTCAGATTCCACACCCCGTACCATCCCCAAACAATATTCCAAAATTTCATTAACTTGGGAATTGTGTCCAGCTAGAAAGTACCTGTCGACCGGACTAACTAGTCGATCAGCTTTACCTAAATATTGTTGTATTAACATTAGTTGGTTATTGTAATTAATATTAACGTCCATTGTTACATTAAACGTGTGACTTGATAATTTTTATTGTTTAACAAAGAAATGATATTAAGCAAATTAGGTTTGAATGATTCATAATTGTACAGCAAGGGAGAATAATCCAAGATTTTTATTAAGGTCCATGTGCTTTCTTTTAGGAGAGCTTTTCTTTTGACAAAAGGTAAAGTCAGGGGTTGTCGTTCAGTGGGTGAATCGTTACCTCGCAGCGGACAAAAGTCCAGGTGAGGACGATGAGGGTGGTCGTCCTGAAAAGGGCAGCAAGTCGTTAACATGCCTTTTTATTAATGTGTTTGTGGGTACGTTTCGCAAATCGTATGTGTCATGTTCATGGGCCTTTTCGACTACGCAAGGTCCCATGAAACGTGTATTTCGGGCATTTGTTTTAACATATACTTGGTCACCTACTTTGAAAGTTTTTGATTTACGAGATTGGTTAATTTTAGTAGTACGGTCTTCTTTGGTTTGGTGTTGTTTGTTTGGAAGGTTATTATAAAAGTATTTCATTTTTTCTCGATGGTCAATAACGTAATTTTCGAGAAATTGTTTATCATATTCGAGTTCAAAAGGGTTCCGGCTATCAGCATGACCAAATAGGATTTCGTAGGGGGTATATTTTAAATTAGAATGAATAGAGTGATTGTAGGCCAAAATGCAATAACGGATTTTTCTTTCTTCTGGGGTGTTTTCAAGTAGCCTATAGTGTTCTAGAAGGGTAGAGTGTAGCCTTTCTACTATTGAATATGATTGATGGTTATAGGAGGTCGTTACGTGTATTTTGATTTTGTGTAATTCTAAGAAATTTTTAAAAGGTTGCTTATTAAATTCTCCGTCGACAACTAAAACATTTGGTGTCGTATAGGTTGTTATGAAATAAAACAATCTGTCTGTGATATCTATAATGTTACTCGATACTAAAGAGTATGCTTGCGCGAATTTTGAAGATGCGTGTATTAATGTGAGATATTTTCGTCCGTTGATTTGAAATACGTCCATATGCATAGTATGGAAGAATATTTTTGGTGTGATTGAAAGCGTTTACAAAGTCCGGGGTGTGTTGGACGAGACTTCTATTTTTAAACATTGAGTTAGGGGTTTAGTTAGCTTAGCAAAATCTTTGATAAATTTACGGTAATGTCCTAATAGTCCTAAATAACTCTTGACTTCTGTTTTCGAATTAGGTATAGGAAAGTTTTTTATTGCATGAATTTTTAAGGGATCCGGTCGGATTCCTTCAGATGTTATGACATATCCTAGGTATTTTACAGATTGGTGGTACGACATCGTTGAAATATGTTTTTTAATCGGGAAATGTGTTCATGTAGAGAAGATGAGGAAACAATTACGTCATCTAGGTAGACGAGGCAGTGTATGGGGGTTAAGCCCTTAAGAGCTATATTAATCATTGTTTGGAAGCAGGCTAGACTATTTTTAAGCCCAAATGGGAGTCGTTTAAACTGATAATGGCCCTCATTTGTGGAGAATTCCGTTTTTTCTCTGTCCTTATTTTCAATTTCAATTTGATGGAAGCCCGAAGCCAAATCTAGGGTGGAAAAATAGTTAGCACGACCTCAGTGATCTAATACTGTTTCGATGTTGGGTAATGGAAATTTGTCCTCAATGGTGTTTTCGTTTAATTTGCGATAGTCGATTACAATGCGCCATTTTTGTTTATTGGAAGCATCGAGATTCTTAGGAACGATCCATATAGAAAAATTGTATGGACTCTCGGATGGTTCAATTATTTCGTCTTGTAACATTTTTTCTATCTGCCTTTTGACTTCTGGACGATGTACGGGTTCCTATATGTTTTAGTAAAAATAGGAATTTCGGTTCTTGTCCTAATTCGGTTATACTAGGTTTGTAGCTGATAAAGAAATTTTCGGATGATAGAAGATTTCTTTGAATTCAAGACATAAATTTGTTAGCAAAGGTTTTTCTTCGGGATTTAAATGTTCCGTTCGTAGGTTATTTTCTAAGTTTTGTAGCAATACATTTTTTGTACTATTATTATGTGACGGTTGATTGGTAGTATTGTGATTGTTAATTTGAACCTGATCGATATTCTGGTTGTCAACATAATCGATTAAATAGAGTGGGTTGTGTTGATGGTTAATGTTTGTTCTTCGTCAGAGGTATTAATTACAGTAGTATAAAACCAATTGTTATGTAATCGAACTATAGCTGATGGCATAGCCAAATGTTGTGTGAAATTTCGGTTAGGTGAAATTTTGTTTCTATTTGTACCTACTGCGGGTAATTTGATGGTTTGTTCTGTCCTAGGTAGCACATGAATGCAAGTTAGTGTGTGTTGGTTAATTTTGGAAAAGTTACATTGATTTCTTTTTTGTATTTCTTGTTTTACTCGGGATTCGTTATAAAAGAAAGGTATTGTGGTTTTTTCCGTCTGGACATGATTCCAACGGTAATCGACATTTGCAGGTAAATCCGCAAGAAGGTATGATCCTATTAAACCAACATATTCTGTGTGAAAATTAAATAGATAGACTAAATGATTTCCCTCTTCCTCAAATAGTCTAGGTATGGGAATTTCGGCTACTTGATTATGGTGTGTTGTACCATGAGATGTTATTATTTCAAACGAGTGTTCATAAATAAATTGGGAAAAAAAATCTGTACAAATTCGGGTGAAAGAATGGTTCTTAAGCTGCCAGTATTGATCAAAAGTTTTTCGTTAGTTTGGGTTATTATTATAAAAGGTAATAAAGATTTTGGATTTATCGAAAAAGATTTTAATTGTTCTATAGTTTCGGGGATTCCTGGATGATTAGTTTTTCCTTGGTGGTAATTTTGAATTTGGTTAATTCTCTCGTTTTTATCTGTAATGTATTTGATTTGAGTTAGGCATTTATAAAATTTAGGGGTATTTTCGTTAGTTGCAAAAACAATAAAATGAGAAAAATCGTTGTGTTAAGAGTCAGTGGAAAAGAAATGGTAATTGACTTTAGGTAGGCACTGTTCGATTAATAGCTCGTGAAATTTTTCGTTTTGATTAGACTGATTTATGTAAACTTGTATTACTCGATTTCCATCCATACTTGTGGACTTTATTGGTTTAGGGTTTAGGTAGTGGTGTTTGTATGAATTCGATTTGATTAGAAAAGCATTGGAGAGGTTTTTCGCATATGGGTATTGCGGGTGTTGAATCTTCTTGAGTGTGCATTGTGTTGTCGTCTGATTCTACATCATCGGGGTTATGTGCAATCTGAACAGTTTGCGGTGTTGGATTTTCGTTGGTGGTGGTAATCGGGTTAATATTTGGAATATCAAATAAGTCAGTAAGATTTGCTTCTTTAGGTGGTCCGTAAGATATCGTCTATGTCGTTAATGACATCTTCTGAGACAGTTAGGGGTTGTAGTTGAATACGGGAGAGAACGTCTGCCACTTTGTTGGTTTTTCCCGGGAGATACTTTATTTCTAAATTGAATTCTTCTAGTTTTAGCGACCATCTGGTCAATTTTGAATTTGGTTCTTTGGGTTTTTTAGCCAAACTAAGGGTCTGTGATCAGTGTACAGGATAAATTTCGTTCCGTATAAGTAGGGGCGAAACTGTTTGGTAGCCCAAACGATAGCTAACAATTCTCACTCTATCGTGAAGTATTTTTGCTCGGTTTCATTGAGCGTTCTTGAAGCGTACCAAACTGGTCTCTGGTTTTGGGATAATACGGCTCCTAAACCAATTTTCGAGGCGTCTGTAGTGAGTTCAAAGGTTTGAGTAAAATCAGGGTATTGTAGTATTGGTTAGTTAGTAAGAATATTTTTAGTGTGATTGAAAGCGTTTACAAAGTCCGGGGTGTGTTGGACGAGATTACTATTTTTAAACATTGAGTTAGGGGTTTAGTTAGTTTAGCAAAATTTACGGTAATATCCTAATAGTCCTAAATAACTATTGATTTCTGTTTTTGATTTGGGTATAGGAAAGTTTTTTATTGCATGAATTTTTAAGCGATCCGGTCGGATTCCTTCAGATGTTATGACATATTCTAGGTATTTTACAGATTTGTGTAGAAATTCGGACGTATCTAACTGAATTTTGAGATTGGTGGTGCGACATCGTTGAAATATGTTTTTCAATCGAGAAATGTGTTGATGTAGGAAAGATGAGTAAACAATTACGTCATCCAGGCAGGCGAGGCATTGTATGGGAGTTAAACCCTTAAGAGCTGTGTTAATCATTCTTTGGAAGCAGGCTAGACTATTTTTAAGCCCAAATGGGAGTCGTTTAAACTGATAATGGCCCTCCTTTGTGGAAAATGCCGTTTTTTCTCTGTCCTTATTTTCAATTTCAATTTGATGGAAGCCCGAAGCCAAATCTAGGGTGGAAAAGTAGTTAGCACGACCTCAGTGATCTAATACTGTTTCGATGTTGGATAATGGAAATATGTCCTCGATGGTGTTTTCGTTTAATTTGCAATAGTCGATTACAATGCTCCAGTTTTGTTTATTGGAAGCATCAAGATTCTTAGGAACGATCCATATAGGAAAATTGTATGGACTCTCGGATGGTTCAATTATTTCGTCTTGTAACATTTTTTCTATCTGTCGTTTGACTTCTGGACGATGTACATGGGGGTACCTATATGTTTTTGTAAAAATAGGAATTTCGGTTCTTGTCCTAATTAGGTATTTTACGAGGTTTGTAGCTGATAAAGAAATTTTCGGATAATAGATGATTTCTTTGAATTCAAGACATAAATTTGTTAGCAAAGATTTTTCTTCGGGATTTAAATGTTCCGTTCGTAGGTTTTGTAGCAATAAATTTTTTGTACTATTATTATGTGACGGTTGATTGGTAGTATTATGATTGTTAATTTGAACTTGATCGATATTTTGGTTGTCAACATAATCGATTAAATAGAGTGGGTTGCTGATGGTTAATGTTTGTTCTTCGTCAGAGGTATTAATTACAGTAGTATAAAACCAATTGTTATGTAATCTAACTATAGCTGATAACATAGACAAATGTTGTGTGAAATTTCGGTTAGGTGAAATTTTGTTTCTATTTGTACCTACTGCGGGTAATTTGACGGTTTGTTCTGTCCTAGCTGGCACATGAATGCAAGTTAGTGTGTGTTGGTTAATTTTGGAAAAGTTACATTGATTTCTTTTTTGTATTTCTTGTTTTACTCGGGACTCGTTATAAAAGAAAGGTATTGTGGTTTTTTCCGTCTGGACATGATTCCAACGGTAATCGACATTTGCAGGTAAATCCGCAAGAAGGTCTGATCCTATTAAACCAACATATTCTGTGTGAAAATTAAATAAATAGACTAAATGATTTCCCTCTTTTTTCTACAATCCTTTTTTTATCATTTCATAAAAATTTTATTTTATTTTAGTTTTTTTTTTGTTTTTTTTAATTTTTATTTGCTTTTGTTTGTTGGTGTTTTAGAGTTTTTTAGTAGATACATATAAAAACCATTATCTGCAATTTTGATAATCACTTTTTAATCACTTTCCCATTAGTATATTGTCAACTGTCCTACTGTGTGTTTCGTTACGACTAGTTCAGTTCAGTTTTATGTTTCTACTAATGGCGTAGTACGTTTTGTTAAACCGAAACAAGCGAAAACCTGTTCATGAAAACCACATTAAAAGTATGTCGCAATATCAGCTCTTATGAAAAGAATCGTTGAAGATTTTTAAAATCGTCAAGTTATTGATTATTTGCGTGGGATTGCGTCCAACTTTGAATTTTGAACTTATTCCGGTTGCACGTCCGAATATAGATCTTAAAAGATTTCTTTTTCTTCATATGTATGTACTAAAAACCTTTAAAATTAAGACACAAACACCAACAAGCAAAAACAAATAAAAATTTAAAAAACAAAGAAAAACTAAAATTAAAGCACAAACCGAAAGAAAATTAAAAAAAAAATAAAAAATCGGTTGTGGAAATTCTACTAGCTAACTCCTCGTGGTGCAACTGGATACAGCTGAAGCTGGCTAAAGCTAGAGGTAAAACTTCGGGGGCGAAACGGTTCGGGGGCGAAACGGTTAGGGATCGAAACGCCGGGGGCGAAACGGTCGGGGGCGAAACGGCGGGGGCGAAACGTCCGTAAACCGGTGCAAACACAATTTATGATCATTTCTGTGATTATCTACTTGATGAACACATGATGTTAGGGAAAGTATTCCTTAGACGAACTATAGGAGGGAAAGGTTATATTATAGTTAGGCTTTTTGAAAATGAGACCAGACGGGTGGGCGACTGTAATTAATTGCATACCCCTCAAAAATATTACTAGCAAGCCAAACCCTTCTAATCAACACACAATTCTTCTTCTTCCTCTTAATATATGCGGAGCGCCTAGCCTAACCCATTGATACGGAAAAATGCCCTTTCACAAGGTCCACGACCACCAAAGGTATTGGCATGGTGGAAGGATGGTGTAAGATGTAAACACTGTCCAGGTTTGAGCTCACTACCTGCTGACCACACACTTTCTACTCTACAATCGATACTATTAAATTGGTCTCTCTATTTTTTCAATTCTTACTTGTTACTACCACCACTTTTAAGAATCATGGATAATAAAATAAGAAATATATTTTTATTTGAAATCGGCTTCAAAGTACCTCAAAATCGTCATTAAAGTAAAGGAAATCGGCAGTAAAGTAATCCATTATTTTACGACTTTTTTGTAGGTGGCGAGTTGACAGTTAAACGTCAACCGACGTTAACATAACCTACAAATGTTGATTAAAATGTTGTAATTTAACGATCTCTTGATTTAAAATAAAGCATAATGCACTCCTCGGCACTGAAGTTTCTTTTTATCCCTCATGTGGTGTACGATCCTGAAAGAGTTCAGTAGTAGACTATAAGGTGTTAGATCATTTTCGACCTCGTTAATTTCTGAAGCCGGTTCTGTTTTAAAACCGGCCCTGCTTTAAAACCGATCGTGTAATTTAAAGTCATTCAAGCTGCGGCAGCGAATTGCCCGGGCTTGTTTGTATTGCATTGTTTCTCACGAGCCTATTTAGTTTCTTTGAGACCTTGCAATTCATTGTAAATCATTTACAACTTACATATCCGTCGAAATTTTGGTATCAGGTCAGGCTTATTTCTGTTCAGGGTGACGTAATCTATACTCGTACGCAGCTCAGCTGCTTTCTTTCGTAGAATTCTTAACGCCGTTAGGGACTTTTGATACTATTCGGTCTCGCGAACAAATTGTCAAAAGGAAGAAAATTTTAGTAGAGCTCTTGTTATTCTGTGCATTATATTTCTGACTTCAGACCTTAATACTGCTTTCCTTTTCAAAGGCAGCTTTGTTTCAGTTTAGCGATAAGGCAACTTAAACGCCTTGCCTTCCGTAGTACACTGCAAGCTCTTTGGAAATTAGTTTTGATTAATCTGTTGTGCCCAAGTAATAGGGTCACGTTCTGTAAAGCCCAAACCTTCTTTTCGATTAATTTAACTTCTGAATTTAAGACATTTGATACCCCTGGACTTTCCTTACTTGGCAGTTACAAGTATGTGAGACTTTCTTTGTGCTTTGTTTTAATCGGGGTTTCCCTCCCCTCGAGTTCATGATGCAGTGTTTCCTTTCGTGCTGCAACAAGGAGACGAAAGATTCAGTTTGGATTAGTAAAAGTGAGATGGACTCTTCTTTGCCGCGGGGGCGAATCTTCAAGCCCGCGCGTTCGAAATTTTAATTAGTAGCGAGCCACATGTGAAAATTCGCGGGCCCCGATTGCGGCAAATCCCGTTGCAGTCGGGGACTAGTGGCTAGTAATTTTCACGTAATTTATACAATAACGACTAGCTGAAACCCTCGGCATATGCCGCATTTAAAATGTACAACAAATTTAATAACTTTGGTTGCACTAAAGAAAGTTTTAAAAGCACGCTAGAGATTGGCAGTAAGAAAAAGTTCCAAAAAATATATTTTCAAATGGAAAGTCTCTGGAAAGAAAACGCTCGCCTCTGGAAGGCGTCCTAATTTATACGACGTTGTTGGAACGCAGTAATAAAAATTGCGGAATAAATTAATGCTCTTATGAGATTATATGTGAGAATTATTTGCGCCACCGAAATAATTTTCAGCTGCCTGCAATCTGTGTTTCTTTTCAGGTTTAAGCTGTTGAGGCGTTGAGCGTCATAAAAATATAAATGTGGTAACTCAAGTCTCCAGTTACGCCGTTACTGTTATTGTTAAATAACTCAATTAATTATTATTTCTTTGTCATTTTAAACTGGCATTATTATTATTATCTCTATAATAGCTTCCATAAGTAACTGTTTATAATGTTTATATGCTAGCGAGTTAATTTTCTTCTTAAATCGCTAGTGAATTAATAGTAGATTGTTCTACAAGTTAAGAAAAGTGAGAATTTTCCAGCCAATGTAAAAGTTTTACGTGAGCATGGAAGAATGACGCTGAAGCCCGCGCGCATTTAAAGTTTTTCGTGTTAGATGGATATACTTTATTTGTGACATTACAAAAAAAAATTCTTTTACACACGTCTACTATATGGCAAATGCTACACCAAATACATACAATATATAGAGTTCACATTTAGTGTTCTCTGAATGATGTCATTTTTGACAGTGGTCTATTATGAGATGTTGTATCGGACTTTTTCCACTGTCTCGGGTGTTTACCACACGACGTTTCGGGAGTTTTTGGTCTACTCCCGTCCTCAGGTGAATGAACTCCTGGTTAGTCCTGAGAAGGACTGATTTTTGTACGTCTTTTTCACGTACACTCGTACCTACCCCGGGGTTTGAACCCAGGACCACTAATCGCTTGTGATTACGAGTCTGACACTCTTACCACTAGGCCACCAGCGCGGCCATATATTTTAGTTATAAACTTATATACAGTGTGTCCCAGGATTGATGTTACAAGAGGTGAGATGGTCTAAAAATGTTTGAATTTTATTTTAAGGTTTTGGGGTTCGGTCCTGCTTGGTTTGAAAAGAATTTTAAGAATATTTTCAGTTTTTGAAAAACAAGCAGGCCTTGACAGGAAATCGAAAACTATTTCATTTTCAGGTAAACTACCCTTTTTGTTCATGATATGGCAAAATTTTATTAAGAAAAATTGTTTATAATGATAAATTATGGCCCTATCCAAAATTTCAGAAAGATCTGTCATCTTATAAAAAACCGTTATTTTTTAGATAATTGTATGTTATTTTCAGGTAAACTACCCTTTTTGTTCAGGATACGGTAAAATTTTATTAATAAAAGTTGTTTAGAATGAGAAACTATGGACCTATACAAACATTTCAGAAGGATTTGTCGACTTAGATTAAAATGTTATTTTTTAGATTAAACAAATTGCATTTATTAAAAATGACGGTTAAATCTAAGTCAACAGATGTTTCTGAAATTTTGTATAGGGCCTTAATTTCTCATTCTGAACAACTTTTCTTCATATAATTTTGCCGTATCATGAACAAAAAGGGTAGTTTACCCGAAAATAAAATAAAATAATTTAAAAATTAACGGTTTTTCCTAATTCGACAAATATTTTTGAAATTTTGTATAGAGCCATAATTTATCATTATGAACAACTTTTTTTAACAGAATTTTGCCGTATTATTAACAAAAAGGGTAGTTTAGCCGAAAATAAAATAGTTTTCGCTTCCCTGTCAAGGCCTACTTGTTTCTCGAAAAAGAAAAATATTCTTAAAATTCTTTTCAAACCAAGCAGGACCGAATCCCAAAACCTTAAAATAAAATTCAAAATTTTTTAGTACAACTCACTTTTTGTAACGTCAATCCTGGGACACACTGTATATGTTACCGCTATATGCGCAGTAGACTATTTTTGCAATTCTCTGCGCAGTAGTGGCATCCAAATGGGCTTTATTTCTGCGCTAGCCTGGCTAATTGGTTCTTCTGCCAGCGCTATGTATGTAGCTTCTTTCAGCTTCCTACGGAACCTGTTTTCCTCTTTAGCGACAATTGATGCGTTATCCCATTGTATGTGGTGGTCTTCGTTCCAGACGTGTTCTGCGATCTTGGATTTGATGGTTTCGCCCTTTCTAATATCTTTGCGGTGTTCCGATAATCTCACTCGTAGGGGGTAGTTAACTGAGAAGAATCGGAAACAGATTCAACATAAGAACTGCCTTCAAGTCCACAACAACTCTGAGAGGCATGATGACTCATACCAAGCCTCAGAACGAAGATCAGAGTTCAAAGAACTGTATCTACAGCGTACCGTGCGAGTGTGGAAGACAATACATAGTGGAAACACAACGACCCCTACGAGTGAGATTATCAAAACACCGCAAAGATATTAGAAAGGGCGAAACCATCAAATCCAAGATCGCAGAACACGTCTGGAACAAAGACCACCACATACAATGGGATAACGCATCAATTGTAGCTAAAGAGGAAAACTACTGCGCATATAGCCGTAACATATATATAAGTTTATAACTAAAATAAATGGCCGCGCTAGTGGCCTAGTGGTACGAGTGTCAGACTCGTAATCACAAGCGATCAGTGGCCCCGGTATCAAACCCCGGGGTAGGTACGAGTGTACGTGAAAAAGACGTACAAAAATCAGTCCTTCTCAGGACTAACCAGGAGTTCATTCACCTGAGGACGAGAGTAGACCAAAAACTCCTGAAACGTCGTGTGGTAAACACCCGAGACAGTGGAAAAAGTCCGATACAACATTTCACATTTAATTATATATATTTATTCCTAATTCAGTACGTAAAACATGCTTAGAGGCACGTTTTTGATAACAGTGATAAAACTTAGATTAAATTTAGATTTTAGTTTATTGGCATACATGTTTAACATCAGCGTACAAACAATTTCCAGAATATTTTATACCACATTGAATATTATGTATCATCGGATGAAAAATGTTATTATTTGGCCTGAACGAGATCAGCTGATTAAATCAATGCCAGACTGCTTCAAGGTAGCATTTGGCAACAAGATTTCAGTAATAATCGATTGTTTTGAGATGAGAGTGGAAAAATCAAGTAGCCTTGCAGAATATCAAGAGCATTCCATATAATTCCCAATTGTGCGCTTGTAGTATGTAAAAAACTGAATTGTGCTTACTACGCTATTTTAAAATTAAAAGCCGGTACTTGACACGTCTGACTTAATACAGGTATATTATGCCTTGGCTTTCAGCCACATGACTTATAATGTTTTGTTATGGGCTTTGGCTACCGAATGGAAGCGAGTATTTGTTCTCCAAAAGGGTCTAATTCGCCTGATTTTTAACATTAAACCTCGTCAGTCGTGCAAGCTCTGCTTTTTGGAGAACAACTTACTAACATTTCCATCTATAATGATTTTCAAATTAGCAGTATTTGTGTAGCAACATATGCATTATTTTTCAACGAGTAACAATACTCATCAATATCCCACCAGACATGGTAACCCGTTAGCCATACCTAGGCGTCGGACTGCTGAATTTAAAAAGTCCCCCATTTATAATTGTATTAAAATCTACAATTCGCTACCGATATATATTAAATCATATAAAATCGATCAATTTAACTTAAATCCATTTTAATTAAAAAGTGTTTTTATGACTACAACAATATTGTACTACATTAGGTATTATTTTTATCTGACAATGTCCATGTCACTCTTGTAGTTGATCTGTTGACAATAAACGATACTTACTTACTTAAGGATCTAACGTTAATACTATCCACCACCATTTATTATACCGGGTGTCCGTTCTCAAAGTCGAACATAGGCGATTAACATTGTATTGAACGTTTTTGCCGATTCCTGCTCGCCAATTCAACTTACAGGGAAGGTAATGGTATCAATGGAAAGATAAACTTATTACGCATCAAATGATACCAATAATAATATTCAAGATGCGATTTTTATTTTAAAATACTAATTTACAGCTTGGGAATTTTTAAATATGCCATGCCTTGATTTTCAAGTTCGATAGCATTTGTCAAAAAATTGGTAATTAGTTGACGTAAATCAGGTATTTTCTGTCAACATCTGTTAAAATTATCTACAAAAAAATGAATTATTTCAATGAAGAATGAGTGAATGCTCTAATGTTAATTGCCTATGTTCGACTTTGAGAATGGACACCCGGTATAATGTAAAATTATTTGATTAACTTTTTCTGCATGTGGCCAATTAATAAAAAGCAAAATTACAATATCACATAGCAAAAGTTATTAAATAGTACCTATACGATAAGAAACATAAGGATATTTCGAAACTATGTAAGCTACATTAACAATCAATAAAATTACACATGCTGTCTACACAACATAACAGAATAATTAATGTCTAAATTAAGTAAGAAAAATAAGTTTAATGCATAAAGTATAAAGGATATTTTGAAGCTATTTAAGGTACATAAACAATCAAAATATTTACATATTCTATCAGTACAAAATAACAGAATAACTAATGTCTAAATTAAGTATGAAAAAGCCATTTAAGCTAAATAAACAATCAACATATTTACAAATTCTATCACAGAATAACAAAATAATTCTATTTATATTTACAGAGTTCACATAACCACTTTCCTTTAGGATTTTTTTTTAATTGTAGGCATGCTGAATGGTAACATTTTATTCTACATTTTCTGTCAGAACATTTTACCATTTGTTCGCCGTCGTCTGGTTTCGTACAGTGACACCATCCATAATCAAAATAGGTACATAACATTGTAACATAATTCACAAAAATACAAACCTCTTCATCATTAGTGCCTATTACGATGTCACTGGAAATTGAACCAACACCTATAGCTCGCATGTCCATGGGGATGTCATCTGAACTTGGACCAGCACTCGTAGATGGCATATCCATGGCGATGTCACTATAACTTGAATCCAAACCAGTGGTCATAGATGGCATTTCAATTTGTTGTTTTTCTTTTGGCTCAGTGAAATACTTGGCATAGAGCTCAGGAAAAATAACTTTTCTGTGAAATTGCAATGCAATAGCACTTTTTCATTCCAAAAATCAATGTCAAAATTGACTCTTTCTACAAAGAAATCTTTTCTGCTAGACAAGACAAAAACGCAAAACGTTATCCTGGTCAAAGCCATCTGCATTTGAATTTGAAAAAAATATGGATGCCTTTTGTCCAATTTTAGCTCCGTTTTTGTGCTTCACTAACTGACTTATCTTTAGCACAGTATGGGCACTTCACCTCAACACATCCGTTTCCGCATATATTACAATTTAAAATGCTATCTGGCATTGCAGCAAATGAGTTGGGGTGAAGTGTCTTATGATGTTTCTCAAAACCACCAAGAGCAATTTTTTCGTGGTCACATCCATATATTCCTACAAAATTTAACAGTTACATAGAGTTTATAAATGACTCACCAGCTTTGAAAGTACGTTTATACAAGTGAGGATAACACAGCCTTTTCAAAAGGGAGACAGAGGGCTTTTCGATCCGTGTAGGTACTACAGACGGCCTGAAAATTGGAAGCTGTGATACCTCAAAATAAAAACAGTTCAGAACTGAAATGCCCCCTTCAGATTTATAGCCCTGTAGAAACTGCAGAACTTCAGCCCTGGTCAAATTTGGAATGGGTCGACTTGGATTTGAGGACCTATTTTTACAGTCGGTTTTGTTGTTTTGTGGGAAAGTCAACATCTTCAATGTTCTTACAAAAGTGCTTCTTTGACTTCGGACCTGTCCAATATGCGAGGACATCCGTCACTGATTCTGTTTTTTTGGTGGCAAATTCAAGGGCAAAAAGTATTGCAGCTGTGTTTAATGTTCTTTTATCGCTTTTGTGAAAATACTTAGTTTTACCTTTGGTTAGGTCACCCAGATGTAAACAAACCGATCGGCACCACTCGAGTCGGAATATGCAGGGTTGCCAGACTGAATGCATGCGCGTTTTCAAGTGTTACGTGCTAACGATTATAAAATTACAAGTCTCGCACAATAAAGAGTTTCACGTTTCGTGCAATAGGCGACTTCTAGTTTTTGTTTTCTCTATCTTATTAGTGTAAGCTTGTAGGGTTTTCTTTTCATGTTCACAACCATAAACTGTAGCCGTCGTCTTAAAGCGAGTTGCTAAGGGATAACATACTGAACGTATCAAGGACAGGGATGGTTTTTCCAGTTTTGTTCTGTGAACGCCTTTAAATTTTGAAGCCGTAATTCGACCAGCTCTGTATTGGTACCACGCAGCAGAATTTGCTTGCTTATTAGTATCATTTTCGAGTTTGCGGCATTCTTCGATGGACATGCTCATATCTAACTCGGAACCTAAAATACAACATTTTTATATAATATCATTCTTACGTAGAGCAAGATTGAAAGCATGTTTGTTAACTATTTTGTGACATCGGTCATAAGTTGCCATAACAGCATGATTTACCTGTTGGGTTTAAGGAATTTGCAGGAGCGCACCGTGATTCGATTATCTTCTAGGAATTTCTTAACTTCTTCATTACTAACTGTAGGTTAAACTTGAGTCAGAAATATGAAAGAACAATGCTCAATGCACACTACTTGCGTTTTTGTTTATTCAAAGTACGAGTTACTTCTTTTGCCCACTTGCATTCATGGATGGCTTTTTCTGCATGAAGTTTTTTGATTTGCTGCTGTCGTCGTTGCCGCTCTCCGCTATGATTTACCAGCTTGTTTCATTTTACTGGGCGAAGAGGCCAAGCATAAAAATTTGCAGAAATATAGGTTATGTAGCGATGATGTAGCGTTAACGTTGGAGTCGTTTTTACACTATGTTAAACGTACGGCTTGGATTTCGTTGCTTGGTTGCGTTCAATAAGCAGATATGAAAATTAACCAAAGTGGACTTGCCTTCGAAGCTGAGTCAATAGTTTTAAAAAACACAAGAAATATGCAGAATAAATAATTGTTTTCTGTGATAATATCGCTATTAAAAGTTAAGGGAAGTTTGTTTATAAAAACCCGAAAATAGAAATAAACGAATGCAACCGTGGTACTTTTAGTTGTGTAAACACGGCTTTTAGTCTTCTGCATTATTATAAGTGATTGCGTTTCGCAATAAATTTGAGTAATGTGAACGTCTGTTGCGATTAATTCTGTTAATTTATGCTTACTAGGCAAAATAATGGCATGTTTTTCTTCGTAAACGAGATCTGCATTTCTTAACCTTCCACCGTATTATGTCCTTTTTATCTAGAAACGGGTTGAGAGATGAAAGACTTCGAGGTTTTCTAAGTTGTGTTTGAGCTAGTCAAATTAATGCGGACAACGTTCTTCGTTTTTCGTCTGTTATACTGTTATACGTCCCAGAATTTTATTATTTTTATTTCTAAAATTATTTAACAATCGCATGCAATATGTTGTTACTTGAATTAGTTTGTTTAATAAAGAGAATTTTTCAAAAATATACAAATCGATGAAATTTGCAACTGTAACTAAAGAATTTCGATATCGCAATCAATTTCTTCGTTTTTGAAATTATATTCAACATTTTCTCTAACATAATGTGGCCTTCGCCACCATACGTCTGGATGAATTAATTTTCTTGCGCTTATTCCTGTGAGACTACATCTGCTATATCATTTGGACCATCGACATGATGCCAATCATTAATGCAAGTCAACATTTGAATTTCTCAAACGCGATTAGATACAAATGTTTTCCTGCGATTCGGTTCGGCTCGCAACCAACTTAATACGAACTTCAAATCGCACCAATCGCACCAAAAATAACGTTTGGTAATGTTTAAATTTAAAGCCTTTTCTACACGACATTTTAATTTTGCAAGCATTAATGCTTGGCAGAGTTTTAGAAGTAGAATTGTTAATTTCTTAAGCGGTGCGGCCTTTGATTTTGGGCATACTAAATTTGCGCTGCAGTTTCCGTCGACAGTGATTGATTTTAAAAATACACATGCACCAAATGCATGTTGAAAGGCATCGCAAAACGAATGCAATTCGAAAATTGACAGCTTTACTAAGACAAATGTGTCTTGGAATTTCTAGTGCGTTTATCTGCATTAAATCATCTTGAAAAACATCCATAATTCTTGACTTTCTAAACTAACCGGATCTTCCCAACCGATTTTTTCTTGCCACAGTATTTGCATTAGAAGCTTTGCTTTAATTATAATTGGTTGTAGAAGGCCATATGGGTCAAAAATCTTGCTAATGTCTGATAAAATATTTCTTTCTGTTATTTGTTCAAATTTTGCTATTTTTACGTCATACTGCAAAACATCAGTTTTTGCGTTCCATAATACTCCTAATGTTTTGTTTACACAAGAGTCCCACCACGGCAGTATTTTCAATCTATTATTTTATTCTACCTCGGATTGACTTAAAATCCTGGGCTCATTTGAGACCCACTTACGTAATTTAAACTTAACTGACTCCAAAATTTTGATAATCTCGCTTTTAATTTTTAGCGCTTTTTCAATAGTTTTCTGACCACTCAACAAGTCGTTTACAAAAAATCATTTTCTGCTATATCATTCGCGATCGAATGTGTTTCAGAATTCTCTTTTAAAAAGCGCGTAACTAAAAACGGCGAGGAGCTTAATCCATATGTGATTGTTTTCATAACATAATTTATAACAATGAACTTCCTGAGTTGGGTCAACTCTCCAAAATATTTTTAGAAAGTTTCTATGACTTTCGTCTATCCCAATTTTGCCGATACATCTACTGAATGTCGGCACTCAATACGTATTTATGTATTCTAAAGAGCAATAAGATTTCCCACAACTCATTCTGGACTGTGGCTCCGACGTATCGTACGTCATTAAGTGACAAATCTGACTTGCACGAACCGTCAAACACAATTCCACAACGTGTAGTCGTACTGCTCTCCTTTATTACAAGATGGCGTGGTAAAAAATAATGCAATTGAGTGTTGCAATCGGCTACCTCGCTGATACGCTCCATGTGACCTAATGTTTCGTATTCATTCATGAACTCTATGTATTCTTTGCGTAAATTATCACTTTTTATCAAACGTATTTCGGTTGCCTAGAAACGTTTTAACGTGATGTCCCGTGATTGTACTAAACAATTTACATTTTTAAGAAACGGAATTTTAACAGAAAAACGACCATCTGCTAGACATTTGGCGGTGGTGGTAAATAAATTTTCGCATATAATTTCTTCAGGGGTCAATTTCCTCAGCGCGTCCTCTTCTTCCACTTACCAAAATCTTTACAAATCCGTTTTTAATAAACAATGTACAAATGTTTTCCGGCTGCGCTTGACCATTTAAATTACCAGCGATAATCCAGCCGAACGCTGTATTTTGCAAAATGGGTTTTTCCTGACCTAAGAAGATTCGTTCGCTTGACAAAGCTTCCCAAAAAATACTGCTTTCAATTAAAATATCTATTTTATCGCTTTGACAAAATGCTGAGCCTGCTAACGCGATGTTGTTAGGTATACTAATTAATTTAGAATCAAAAGTATACATTGGTAAATTTCCCGTTATTGTATCGAATACTAAGCATGTAATCACTTTTTAAAATTATTGAAACGTGATTTATGTCACATCTACTCAATGTTCTGCGCGCACTAATCCGTTTCCAATGCCACTAACAATAAATATAACAATAAAGTTTACTTATACAGTGCGACATTAATCCACAGTCTAATAACACTCTACACAAACTTTCGAAAATGTCCAACTGGACCTGCTACGCTACATCAATGCAGGCTGTTGCTAATAAAATTGGTCCATTTCCACTATCAATGACTTGACTTGATGCTACTACAGTTTCGCTTGTTGTTGGCAATGGTTCTGAACTGTCTACGTTATTTCTAACGGCTACTACATTGGTGTGGTCGCTATCGCGATGTAAAAGGGTATTATGTTTTCTATTGCACCTCATGCACAATTGTTTGTATTTGCAAATTATGACCCCGTGATTCGGTTTTAGGCAATTTAAACACAATTTCAATTCTTTAACCCAAGCATATCTTTCTAGGACTGGCTATCCCGTGAATGTTTTGCAATTGAAAATAGTATACGATTCTTTGCAAAATACGCAACAACTAGCTGGTGCACTGACCCCTACAAACGATTTTAAATTTCTATTTGAATTCCTATTATCTAATTTGTCATGGTTTGGTTTCCATGCTGTTTCTAAATGCTTCAGCGATTCTAAAACACTGCGTTTTTGTTTCAAGAAATACATAAACTCTTCAAATTCAGGGACTTCAGCCTTATGCAGTGTCCCCTCCCATGCCGCTTGTGACGTTATCTAATTTTCCACTAATAATAATTAAGATCAATAATGGGCTCTAAGATTCGGTTGGTAATTTTGTAATATCCACCCCCGCTTATAGGGGTTGTACTATTTATCTACCACGGGTTAGCTCATTAGATCGGAGATAGGTTCAAACGTTAGCTCAGATATACCATAAATAAGCAAAACACACTAACGGAGTATCCTGTATAACATTTATTTTATATATCTATCATACATAAGTAAATTGTTGTGTAATTAATTAAACGAGATGTAAATTGCTCAAATTAACGATAGTATAAAAACGCGGCTTCCTGGTTCAGGCGGAGACGGATTCTACGGACGGTAGCGGCTTCCTGGTTCTCGCGGGCGGGACCTCGTGCGCGATACGTTCGGAGACGTCTTGATCGGTCGGGCCGCAAGTTCATAGCTCTTCGGGACGAGCTGCGCGCTGAATGCAACGCCGGGCAGCCTGTCAAATTTCGCCGAGCTGCAGATTCGGGATTCTGTTTAACAAATTAAAACTGCTAACGCGAGTTCTCGCCCTATACCTGTAACTACAGTTTGTCGGTGAAATACTCCGAGAAATTCGCCGCACGCCGGGGCTTTGCTTGAAGAACGAAACTCCGAATCGGCGTGACTTTTGAGGTTAACAATCCTCGACACCTGCAGGTGAACTCTTTGGCGAAGCTATCAGTGCGGTCCGCAGAGTTCCCAAGCAAGACGGCCGCTACAATTCTCAGGGATTAATTCAGGTAAATTCTACTTAGGTAGCTTGCAGCTTTTAATTCTACTTGAATAGCACGGCGGTGAATTTAAAATGCAAGGGAGCTGGGATTTCAATGTTACGTTAGTTATAACTGGACTACGATCATGTCATTACAGTGACTCAAACCTATTTATTTAATTACACAATTACTGCAAACTGCAAATAAACATATTTTTCACGTCTGGGAAAAAACACGGTTTCTCCGATAACGAAATTGTGACAGAAATAATGAGACACTCCCTAGAAGAAAGAAATTTACCTAGGGAATTTTCATTATGACTAACACAACCATTATGTCAAATTCGAGGTTAGCAGGTTAGGTTTTACGTCAATCTGTGTCAAAACTAATGCAATACCTAACCTGATAACCTCGAATTTGACAGACTTACAGTGCCACCAACTTTAAAATTTAAATATGTCAATAAATTATGTTTTTAAAAATCATCACATGTCGGGTGCAATAACACTTTTAGCACGAGTTTGCATACAATATTTTTTCTACGATCTTAAATTTACTATTATTAATCCATAAATGTCGATTTAACAAAGGTTTGCATTTATGACAGTTTCAATTTATGTCATAATAAAGAAATGGCCTCGATGCGCAGGTGAATGTTTCTGGAGCCAGTACTGTCAAAGTCAGTTATCAAAGGTAATTATAATAGTACACATCTGACTTTATTCATTACATAAAGCTTTAACTATTTTAAAAAACACTTTACTTTTAATGCACGAAGTAAGTAGAATAACTTTACAACCTCACTTCTAGTTCAAAATTGTGGTTTTATAACCTCACTTTACTTTTAGCACATGGGCTAAAAGTAAACAGCTGATTTAACTTTTAACAGGCTAAATTATAAAACGTCACTTTTAGCGCAAAAAGCTAGTGCTAAAAGGCTTACTTTTAGTAGTGGTCGTAGAAAAAATAGTATATGCAAGTCGGAGAAACTGCTATTTTGCTTCAGTGCTATGTGACTCTAGGGCTTCGCCCTCGAGTCACAAATTGCACCTTAGCAAAATAACGCATTTTTCTCCATTATTGAGCTATCTACTATTATTTTAAGTCCTCTCTTCTAATTTTAGTAATTATTTGAAGGTTAAACAGAGATGTTAAACTTAGAACATATCATCATGATTTTAGCATAGCTTGAAATCTTGTTTTTAATAAAAATAAATAAAAATAAAATATAATGATATATGAGCGAACACATTTATTTTCATTACTAGTTACACTGACTATGCATAAATTCGTCAGTTACGGTTCTATATTGTCCTTAATCCAATCCAAATATCTCGAAATCTTCGTGTGCACATCCGGGTATCCTACATGACATCCCATCACGCCAAAGGAGATTATACCTTCTTGCTGCCACTGGTTTCTGTGGGAAATCGATACAGGTCCGCCGCTGTCTCCAGAACAGGAATATTCCGTATCAGAGTCTAGTTCTATGGTGCAAAAATGATTTTCCGTCACTTTATTCCTGTACACCTCAACAGCTGCTACGCATTCTTCATTGCTTATTAATCTCCCTAAAATTCTTTTCTTAATTTCAACTTGTTCTCCACTATAGATATTCTGCCCCCAACCAGTACTTGTCAATATATCCCCTACTTCAGCGGACTTTGTTTCTGGCGTGGGCAGACATATGGGGCGAATATAATCTGTAACATTTCGATATTGAACTAATAAGATGGTGGACGAAGTAGATTCTATTGGAGACAATTTCTTATACAAACGCAGCTTCTACCATTAAATCAATATTTATTGGCAATAATAGAACTAAGATAAAGCAAAAGCAACAAAATTGTTCTAGGTACTTTATTATAGTTTGATGTATAAGTAATTGCGTTATATGATGGCAAAATATCTTTAGTTAGCAACATTTGAGACCAGATCAAAAACGTTGGAGTGGCTATATCACAAAGGTTACGACAAAAAAAGGAATAAATCCTCTAGCAGGATGGACGAAAGTTGGAAAAAGCTAAATCTACATACATTATAAGCAGCTTAGGGATGGTCGACCCTAGAAATTAAAATGATGCGTATCCAAAACATAGGCGTAATGAAATAGTGGACACATTTCGAGAATACAAAAATGTAATAAGTCAATCCAATAGTACATTGTGTATCTAGGACGAAAAGCGTAACATTTCCAGACGACTGTGAATATTGTTGGGCGAGATGAATTCCGAGCCCAACAACACAGGAGTCTGGAAATGTTGCTTTTTGTCCAAGATACACATACTATTTTTCCACCGATCGCTACGAATAATTAAAGAAATTAGGAAATAGTACTGGAATATTCCCTGCCTAGGTCGGGTATATTATTCCTGACAGTTTTATTGTAAATTACCTAGCAACGGCTAATGTAATGGAATGTTTGAATTATTCCTGTACTTTGCTCAACAAATTTTTTTCAATAATGTGTCAGTTCTAGTACGATTGGCAGAAAAAATATATATGGAGCATGTTGAAAACAAGAGAGAAACCAGTTAATAAATTTGGTATCATAAATCATATAAAGGAACAACAGTGAGTGACATATATGAAACAACTATGAAATGGGAAAGAAAACCTTCGAGAGAACGGTAACAACAACGGATGAAACTAAATAACTTTAGAAGAGTAATCCATAACGGAAAGGGTTAGTAAAACTATTAGAAACTTGTTCTCTGAATGTAATTTTTTGGCAGTGGTCTATTATGATGTGTTTTGTCGGACCTTTTCCACTGTCTAGGGTGTATATAACACGACTTTTCGGGAGTTTTGATGTACTCCCGTTTTCAGGGGTTTCTGGTTAGTCCTCAGAAGGACTGATATTGTACGCCTTTATTCGTAAACTCTTGCCTCCCCCCGGGTTTGAACCCAGGACCGCTGATCGCTGTGATTACTAGTCTGTCACTCTTATCACTAGGCCACCAGCGCAGTTATATAATTTAGTTATAAACTTATATATATATCTTACCGCAGTATGCACGATAGACTATTTTTGTAATTCCCGACGCAGTAGTGGCATCCAAATGGGCTTTAGTTCTGCGCTAGCTTGGCTAAGTGGTTCTACTGCCAGCGCTATATATGTAGCCCCTTTCAGCTTCATATGGAACCTGTTTTCCTCTTTAGCTACAATTGATGCGTTATCCTATTGTATGCGGTGGTCTCCGTTCCAGACGTGTTCTGCGATCTTGGATTTGGTGGTTTTGCCCTGTCTAATATTGTTTTCTTATCCCTTACCGGTGTTGTATTTCTGTTCATCTCTTTTAGCGTTTGGTTTAGAGTTCTTTTTGGGTAGCCATTAGCTTGCAGCATTTCTGTGATTATTTCAATTTTCCGTTTTGGGTCTTCTTCCTCCGAGCATATGGTCTTGGCTCGGCTATATAGGCATCTCGCGACGCCACGCTTAACGCTATTATGGTGGTTACAATCGTAGTGTAGGTATCTCCCCGTATAGGTTGGTTTTCGATATACCTTTGTTTGTACCGTCTCAGCATTTTTCTGGACTAGTACGTCTAGGTATGAGAGTTTGCCTTCCGATTCTATTACCATCGTGAACTTAATTGATCGAGCTTGATTATTGAGATGTTCCAGGAAACCGTCCAGTGTCTCTCTTCCATGGGGCCATATTACGAACGTATCATCTACGTATCGCAGCCATAGGCTAGGATTGTTCTCATATTGAGATATAGCTCGTTCTTCAAAGTCTTCCATGTAGATGTTACTGACTACTGGAGATAGTGGAGATCCCATGGCCTCTCCGAACTCTTGTTGGTAGAACTGCTCGTCTGCTTGGAAGTATGTGGTCTTAATGTAGATCGTTAACAGCTCTATTATTGTATCTACCTGTAGATCTGTGCGTTCGGCAAGTGTGTAATCCAATTCCAGCCTGTTTCTGATTATTGCTGGTGCGTCATCTGTCGGCACATTTGTGAAAAGGCTTACTATGCTAAGCTCACCATTATATCATTCGGAGCTATGTTTTGTTTGATTCTGTCTACAAAGTGTTCAGTATTTTTCACGGCGGATGTTGTTTTGGCCGCTAGTGGGGATATTATTACTAACAGGAACTTTGATAGAGAATGGCATGGTGAATTTATGGAACTAACTATCGGTCTTAGGGGTATTACCTTTTTGTGTATCTTAGGTAGACCGTATAGGTGAGGCGGTTTGCTGTAATGCGGAGTAAGTTTCATTCTCTGGAAGTTTGAGAACTTCTCTTTGTGTTTAAACAACGTCTGGTATATTCGACCTTCGGTGTTGGGTCTGTGGGAAGTTTCTTGTATTCCCCCGCGTTGATCAGGTTTTGGATTTTCTCTGAGTAGGTGTTTGAAGCCCTGATCACTGTTGCATTGCCTTTGTCTGCAGGTAGTATCTTGATGGTAGCTTCGTTTTTAGAACTTTGATCGCTCTAATCTCCGCTCTGGTGAGATTAGGTTTAATTCTCCTTGATGGCTCAAGGGCTTTCCTTGCTCTCCATTGATACTCTTCTGCCTCTTCTGGTCTTAGACGCACTGCTGTTTCTTTAACGGCGGTTATGAGATCGAATTTCCGAATATACCTTAGCGTTACAACGTAGTTTAGTCCTTTCTCTAGTACCGTCTTTTCAGTTTCGTCCAGCTATTTGCTGGATATATTTATGACGGTCTTTCCTCCACTTTTTGCTGGCAGCTTGTTTTTGATTAATTGATCCAACTTTCGTAGGTGTACCTGTTTTCGTTTTTCCCCAGCCTTATTGTAACTTAACTTTGTAGCCGCGTTTGTCCTCACAAAGTCTTCTTCACTACTGTGTTTCTTATGGTGGTGTGAAGGTCTTCGATTTGCACTTTGAGTTGTTTTTTAGAGAACCGGTGATAGTTAAAACTAAGAAGAATCGGAAACACATTCAATATAAGAACTGCCTTCAAGTTCACGAAAACTCTAAGAGGCATGATGACGCATACCAGGCCTCAGAAGGAAGATTAGAGTTCAAAGAACTGTATCTACAGCGTACCGTGTGAGTGTGGAAGACAATACATAGGAGAAACACGACCTCTACGAGTGAGATTATCGGAACACGGCAAAAATATTAGACAGGGTGAAACCATCAAATCCAAGATTGCAGAACCCGTCTGGAACGAAGACCACCGCATACAATGGGATAACGCATCAATTGTAGCTAAAAAGGAAAATAGATTCCGTAGGAAGCTGAAAGAGGATATATACATAGCACTGGCAGTAGAACCAATTAGCCAGGCTAGCGCAGAACTAAAGTCCATTTGGATGCCACTACTGCGCCGGGAATTACAAAAATAGTCTAGCGTGCATACTGCGGTAAGATATATTGTAAAGGTAATGTAATCTAACGTGATATAATATAGTAATCATTTGAATTGTAATTACACCTACCTTACTTACATTTATTTTATTCAAATGTTAGACTGACCAAAAATAATTCTGTTTTAACTGGGATCGTTAACTACTTTCAAATAAAACAGTATTATGCCCTTTATTGTATTTCATTCACCTGCAATTTAATATTACAAAAGGCTAGCTCGGTAGACAAGAAAAACTCATTCCTCAGAGGTGCGTTCCCCGGTTCATTAAAATTAAAATTCGTGTGATACGCCACTAGGCTGCAAATTTACTTCAATCGCGCAGACGCTACTTGGCTGCGCTATCAAAATTCTTACACAAATCGGTTTATTGTTGTGGTTCGAGTTTTGTAATTTTAAATTTAACAAAAGGAGTTTTATGAGCATTCGATAAGGTAATTTTTGAATTTGCGCACCTTTGATGGCATTAATATATCTTTTGTTTACAGGCAAAACCTCCACTTGATAAACGACACCAAACATGCAATTTTTTCTTAACCTCAAATCTGGATTTTATGCAATTACTAAATAATTGCTTTCGATACATGCTTTAATATGCCTGAACCTGGCTTTCGTAAGACGTACTCTTGCTCTAATAGTACCTTCCGGATTTCTAACGCCAATACTTTCATCTAAATCTAACCTGACTTTTTCTCGTTCGGATACCTGCTACTGATGATTTTTGCTTTAAGCTGGGACCTGCGATGCTGTGACTGCTGTGGGGGCCTCCTATACGTTGGGCGGATATGCTGCTGTTGAAATTTCGGGCTCAGGACCTCAAATGTGCCTGTGATTGCTGTTCGTAGTCTGTGTTGGTTCCTGCCGATGTCCTCGGAGAGTGGTAACGATAGAAATTATTTTTGTGAAAGGGAAATCGCCACCCACACTTTCACTGGTGCACTGTTAATTTCTCTACACAATGATGTACTTTTTATTATTATAAATCAAGTATTTCTATATTAAAATTGCAATTTAAATATGATCCCAAAACTGTGTGTCAATAATTAATTTTATTCAAATGTTTCTCTCTGCTGGTCGTTATTAACAAATGCGTATCTACTATAAAAAAGGATATTGACTGTTCAATACAATAACCTTCTTAACTAATATTCCTTATAACTAAAATTATTTACAAAATTTCTAATTCTACAATATTGTCTTTTCAATTTTATTTTAACTGTCTCATAACGCCACTCACTTTTTATTATTTAGATTGTCTTTTCACTCTCCCGTAATTACACTGACTTGTTTTTTTAAAATAGTCCACTTCCATCACCGATTTTGTTTCACATTCTGTTGTGTGTCCTATTCCTTGTATTTTTATCCACTGTCTACTTTTTCAGATTTTAAAATATTGTTGTCTAATATTACGATTGCCATGTTCTGCCTGGTTTGTGCTCTTTGCAACGTATTATAATAATTCTGCTTCTTTTACCTTTATTTAAAATGCTCATAATATATTTAATTATTCTGACATTTAACACGCACATATTATAAACCTTTTTGTGACAGTTCTATTTATTTGGTTTGGCTTTAATTTTGCACAAACCTCTTATTTTTAGCTAATTTAAAATTATCGACTCCAATCTATGAAAAACGAGCTCTGCTCTTTGCTTTTTGTACTCAAATCATTTCATTACTACTGGCATTGCTTGGCAAATGTAATTACGGATTGAAATTTATACGCTAAATCTTGCAGTTGTATGAACTACCCCAACTCTGTGCTATCTAACTTGCTTTATTTATTTATGCTGCAAGCAGAGTTGAGTAGCAGGCTCAATAACATCTCAGATTCCCCCTAATTTTTGAGAATTAAAATCACCAGGCATGGGTATCATTTCTTATCATACGTTGCTGGACATGCGTTGATATTTTAATTATCACAAAATGTTCGTTGTATGATTCAAATGTTACTTTTAATCAGTACAATCTGCTATTCCCTATCCTTCTATTCAACTTTGATTTAATAATACATTTAACCTAGTTCCTATTCTACCTGTCCTACTTTCCTACGCTAACCTAATCTATCAAGTGTAGAAATGTTGGGCCACATCTTTTACAAAAATTAAAATTTCGTCTATGTAATGCAGGCAAAAGTCATCATACCTGTTTAATATTTCTTGCATGGCTCTCACTAATGCTGCACATGACGTCGTCAAACCAAACTGGACCACCTTAAATTAAAAAATTTCCTTCTCTATGCAGAATCCGGTATATGTTCTTGAGTCCTCGTGTAATGGAATCAGTCAAAATGATTTTCTCAAATCTAATTTCGTTAATACTTTCTTGTCCCATATTTGACTTAACAAGGCACCGATTGTCTGCGGACTTTCACATTGGGGTTTCGTAATCTGATTAATCCTACGAGCATCTAAACATAACCTAAGACTACCATCGTTTTTCTTTACCACCACCATTGGATTAACAAAGTTTGTTTTCGAATGTTCTATTACATCATCATCTAGCAATTTTTATAACTCATGTTTCACTTTTTCGCGCTGTGCAAATGGTATGGGATAAGATTTAGATTTAAAGCCCATCGATTCGTCGACAACAAGTTTATGGCAATATTTCGTTGCTTGTCTGGTTTTCTGATTTACTATATCTTTATTCCTTTCTATGATTTCCATAATTCTGCCTTTATATTGTACATAATCAATCCCTATCTGTTCATCATCCAGCATTCCTTCTATTATGGCATAATTATTTATAATCACTTCGTCTCCTGCACTCTTGGCTACGCAGCAAATCATATCGTCTCCTGCTTTTATTTCAGCTAGGCAACAATTTTTACGCTCTTGATCCTCAACAGACCAAGGCCTTCTTATATCATTTATTTGGATGCATTTTTGCATCCATCAATTTTAATTCCAACTTGCTGAATAATATCGACACCTATCACAAATTGTACATTTAAGGCAGCTACTACTTAAAATCGGACATCAAATTCTTTTCTATTTATGTTGATCTTGATTGCCAATACTTTACTGGTAGTTGAGATTTTCTTCCTTGTTGAGGACAATAAATCGATTTTGTTAACTTTAATAATGTTGCTTTGTAAAATATTCCGATGCTTATTTATGACTTTCTCCTGTACTAAAGAAAACATTGCCCGCTATCAATTAACGCACATTATTCTTGATCTAAAATTCGCAATTTAATACATGGTAAACATGAGTTTGTAGCATTTTCTTCATTTTCCTCCAATAAATATTCCCCCGTTTTATCATAAGCGATGGCACGGTTGGAAATGTGTTTATAACTACTATTATGTATAAAATTTACAAAAATTGGGATTTTTTATCCCTCGAGGGCTCTTCGTGTACCTCGGCTATCTCAATCCTGTTAAGGTCCTCTGCATTATTTATGTTCCCAGTTCTTTCACTAAACAGTGAGTTGATATAAGGGCGGTCTCTGTTTTGATTTTGGTCCTTTTCTTGGCACCTTTTCTTGTTCCGTTCGTCGATTAAATCTTGATAATTCTTTCTATTATCCCCCCTATTATAATTCTGTCGGTTTTGGTTCTCCCAATTATTGTTGTACCCTCTGTTTTGGTTATATGTTCTGTTGTAATTGTTGTTACTGTAATTCTTTCCTTCTTGTCGATTATAGTTGCTATTGAAATTATTATTATTTGCCCTAAATTTATTTTCGAAGGTTTCACCCAATTTTCTTTTACTGTAATTTTGACTTTCCGTTGTTCGGTTATCTCAGCTTTCGTTATACACTGCCAGATCGTAATTTCTCACGATTTCCAGGAAATCTCGTAGCGTCTTGACATTCTGTACTGCCACTGCTCTTGTAATTTCGGCTTCAAGGTGCCTCGACAGAAGCTGTATGATTTCCTCCTCTGACAGCTTTGGTGTAAGATATTGTGCCTTGTTGAACCTGTTCAACCAATGCTCATAAATATATCTTATTTAAGTATTCTTACATCTACGCTTCATTTAACACGCACATAATATAAACCTTTCTGTGACAGTTCTATTTATTTGGTTTGGCTTTAGTTTTGCACAAACCTCTTATTTTTGGATAATTTAAAATTATCTACTCCAATCTATAAAAAACGAGCTCTGCCCTTTGCCTTTTGTACTCAAATAATTTCATTACTACTGGCATTGCTTTGCAAATGTAATTACGGATTGAAATTTATACGCTAAATCTTGCAGTTGTATGAATTACCCCAACTCTGGGCTATCTGACTTGATTTATTTATTTGTGCTGCAAGCAGAGTTGAGTAGAGGGCTCAATGTCATCTCAACATATATATATAAGTTTATAACTAAAATATATAACCGCGCTGGTGGCCTAGTGGTGAGAGTGACAGACTAGTAATCACAGCGATCAGCGGTCCAGGGGCTCAAACCCCGGGGGAGGCAAGAGTTTACGAATAAATGCGTACAATATCAGTCCTTCTCAAGACTAACCAGGAACACCTGAAGACGGGAGTAGATCAAAGCAAAGCTTCGGTTGTGCGGACGCGTTTTGGAGTTCTATTCGAAAAATTCAAACTTCACCCAATTCTAAATAGATATAATCAACTATTTTGATCGTAAACGTTTTCTATATAAGCAGTGACACTGTTTACTTTAAAGTTATCGCCGTACTCCTAAAGAAAGTGACATAATTGTTTAAAGTCTGTAGTGGAACGGTTTTGGAAATTTTTCATCCTGCGAGTGTTAATATTAAAATCCTTACACCCGTATTCATAGTCGTTCGCCAGCGGCTCGCCGGCGAGTCGCCGGAGTTTCGTTATGAATAGTATGTTGGCGGCACTGTACGTCTATGTCAAATTCGAGGTTATCAGGTTAGGTTTTCCGTCAGTTTTGACAGAAATTGACACAAAATCCGATAAAACACATCATATTAGAAACTTGAAAAGGGAAGTCTCCAAGTATAGATAATATGCCTAATGGACTAATTAAGTATGGCGGAGAACAGCTAATAGGGTGTGTGCATATTTCCCAAAATAGTTTTTATTTTGTAGAATATATGTATATATTTCATTTGCTGGTATTATATAAAAAAATAGAACTGATAATTTCAGTGGGAAAATGACTATTCGCAGTGATGTAGTACTAATACAGGCCGTGCAATTAGAGGAATTCTAGAAAAATCATTGGCAACCAGCATTATCACTAAATTGAATTGGTTTGGTACATACATAGGCCTTTGATTATAATTTTTGCAGTGAGGTTAGGTTTAATGTTAACATCTTGATATCTTAATTATTTTTGATTGTAGCTCTGACTTTTTTAAACTTTATAAATATTATTTTCTAATTAGGTTTTAACTAGGTAGACATTACACTGGGACAATTTTCGTTTATAATAACCATAACTAAGATTCAATTAGATGTCAAGCAGTGAACATGAATCCTTACCTTACTGCAAAAGTAATGCTTAGAAGATTACCTATGCACTAGCATAATTCAATCTAGTGATAATGCTTGTAATAATGTGTTTTGTATACTGATTTGACAGCCACTATCTACCAGCTTAACAACGAATCCGGTAGGTACGTTTTTATGGCATAGGCCGCTAGCACCTAAGAATAGCTGTGATTCGTATTATACGTTTGGCAGTACTGAACAAAACTGGTCAAATTACTATAAAAAAGTAATTAATTACACATTATCAATTACCCCCAATGAAGTAATTGAATTACCAAATTTTCAATTACTCAAAAGAAATAGTAATTCCATTTTCAATTACTTGGTAATTGTAATTACACAATATAAATTACTTTTTCAATTACTTTTACCTGATATTGTTGTCCTATATTCTTATTTAGTAGTATTTAGACAGCCATGTGCTAATACATCGTTTTAAACAAGCAAATTAAAATTAATAAATAATTATTATGAACCAATATTGTATAGCCAAGATATTTTGTAATATGTATTTGCCACAGAGACATTTTCCACTTCTACATAATAATTATTAGCAAGCTACCATATTGAATTTTGCACAATCTACACTACACAAGACCCAACACATGCACATCGCATTTGTAAACGCCTGCACCAAATATCTTTTTGCACATGCATAAAACTAGCTGTTATCCGACTAGTGATAGAAAATCATAAAATATACTTATATTGCTACAGGAATGTCTTATTTAAATTTGCCTAACTTGCAACTTAATAAAACCTTATCTTATTTTTTGCGTTCTAGATATTGTTAAGGGATAAAACAATAATGACCACAACGGGCCTGTTCATTGTTACCAGCTAAATCGATATTATGACAATAAAGAAAAACAATGGCACCGTATTGGGATATTAGCTTGTTACATTACAAACTAACTTTATGACACAAACAATGCTAAAAAACTAGAGCTTAAACTAACTCAAATTCGAAAAGGAATTACATAGGACCGCTGCTTTAGTCCGTAACAAAAGGAATGCTGGCCTAGCTCCAGTGGAGCGAGAGGGGTTCAACACGAGATTACACAGGGCAACGGCCTAATACAAAAAAAACACGATCTTAATTGCCAAGGCGCCACCACATTCCTACAAAGAAAAAATACATAAATAAGCCCACTGAGGAAAGGGGACGCAGAAGTGTTACACCTTCTAACTATAACCTTGCGGGAAACTCTCTTGAGCAGCTTGCTAAATTCTTTTTACAAAAGAAAATACATACACAAGTCGCATGCAAAAATCGTAAACATCATAAGAAAAACCGGTCAAATAACAATGAGTTGTATTAGCAAAAATATGTAAATGAACAGTAAATAAGGGCATGAAATGGGTTAGTAATGGTTAAATATATATATTACATAACGTCTTATTCTATTAAATGCCGTACACTTGACATCAAATAATGAAATGACTCGTAAACGGTGGTAACATTGAATAACCAAACACTGACTCACTAAACAGTACTAAATGACGGCAATCAACTAAACGTGGCACAAAGGCGACACACACCTTATTTGCCAAAAGGTAAAGTTAAGCAGGAACATGACATCTGACGGTAATTAATTGAATTGACATATTAGCAACTGCAGTAATTTAAGAGTAAATACTAGAATGACCGCAACGTTACCTAAACTGTCTGGTAGTTCGCAAAGCACTAAGTGCACTTTAATATAGGCACTATAAAAACTATTACATTGGAACGGTACCTTAAGGAAGCTTTGCTTAGTAACGATCGACGTCCAACGTACCTGCAGATAGACACTTTTCAAACAACTACCCTAAGACGCCTGAAGAAGCTGCACCATAACAACGGGAAGTAGCTGAAGGAACCTGGGTTATCCGCCACATAAAGGCACCTTCTAGTCCGTGACGATAATGGCAAAGCGAAACGGTAAACGGAAACTTCGAAATATATATTAAGCCTGTTGCCTACTGCCACTCCACGATAAACGAAAACTCAAGGCCTAAAAGCGGTAACACACCCAAACCCGACTGACACCAATAACCACGTGCAGTTCATACGGGAAAAAGTTACTAACTGCGAAACACAAAAACTTGCAAACTTAAATCAACGGGAGTTCAAATATCGATCCAAAACATGCGGTACGCACTCACACAAATCACAATTAAGCCGCTTTTTACAACTTAAACAAACGTGGCACCTCACACGACCCCAAAGGCCCGCTTGAAGAAGAAAAACAATTCGCAAACACTTGTTGCTTCTTGCGATGCCGGACCAACAACCCTCGGGAAAAGCGCCAAAACTTAGCAATCGAAAAGAAGCTGGAGTAAAACGTTTGCGGGCGTTCTCTCTGACCACACAACCACTGGTCTTAACCTTGCTTGCAAAAGTAGGCGTTGTTTTAAAAATGCATGTCTGAGACGGATCGATAATGAACACGTGCTTGTCTGGCGAGTAGACTGTTCCAGAGACAGGTCGATAAACCGGAATGACTGCCGATTAAAACAGCTGAATGCAGACACATGTTCTAAATACTTATATACAGGCGGAATCGTAAATTCGGAATGGAGAAAATTAGGCAAATTGGCCGTAGGTTTATAACCATTAAACATGTCCTCACAAGATTTAGTACTCAATCAAATTCAGTAATTTAGTAATTGAATTACCAGAAAGTAATTTAATTACCGCGAGTAATTTCGATAACTGCAAGTAATTCAAATACTTGTAAAGTAATTTAAATACTTTAGAGTAATTTAATTGCTATGTATTGTTTGAGGCTTTCGCGGTTACTCGAATTATTCTCCTTAGCATGGAATTTCGGCTGAGTGCGACTTTCACTCTGATGATGCAAGCTGCAAGGTCTTGCGAAACGTTAGTGAATATGGATGCACAAACAGCAAAACGGCCAAATCTGCCTAAGTATCCTCGTTCTCAAGATACTCAAACAACACGAGCCACCAAAGAGCATGGCCATCGCGCGGGTTTTTGCTCGACTTCACAAGGTGCAAGGCACATTAAGCCAGAAAATGCTGGGTGTTCATATACAAATACTACGCGGTCTAAGCCGAAATTCCATGCTAAGGAGAATAATTTAATTGCTCACAAGTAATTGAGTAGTCGAACGTAGTAATTAATTGCTTTAAAAAAGTAATTGTTAAGTACTTTTTAACAAAAATGGCAATTACCAATTACAATTACCGTATTTTGAAAAGGAATTCAATTCCAAGACAAATCACAAAAAAGGAATTTAATTAGTAATATAATTACAAAGTAATTAATTACTGCCCACCTCTGTACTGAAGAAGTATATTGTTGCTGGCACCGTTAATCGATGTCAAATTCGAGGTAATCAGGTTAGATTTTTTGTCGCAAAACCTAACGTCGAATTTGACATAGACAGCGTCACTATACCAATACACTTCAGTACTACCAAATCTAAGACAACAATCACAGCATTTTTAAAGCAAATCTTTTGGGATAATTCTTTAATAAATGAAAATCGTTCTTGTTCTTGTTCAATATACAAAAAAAACGTATGCGACACACGACCGGTACACTTGAAAGACTAGCCATTGACCGGAGCTGATCTGATTGGTTGAGGTGAATGTTGTCCAGAAAATGACCGCGCAATGGTGTGCTCGCAAATATAGAGGGTATTTCAAATTTAAATATAAGTTTAAAATAATGATTTTCGTAGAAACTCAATTTATTACTAATTCTATTTTTTTATATTTAAAATTTTTATTTTTCAATTATAAAAAAGAAAAGTGATTTATGATATAGAATATATCAAATGTTCGAAATTTGACAGATGATCGTTTGGTAGATAAAGTAAGGTTAGGAAATTTACACGATGGTTGTCACACTAATTCTGTTATTTTTAATATAATTTCTAACTATTATAGGGAAAGTGGGGATACTTCGGACTGTGGGATACTCTGGACACATTCAAATTTCGCGGTTCCATTTACGTCTGACATTCGGAAACTTGGCAACCGGGAACGTGTTTGGATCTAAATCAGACGAGATGTTGATAGCTTCAGTTTTAATCGGCGTTTCAAAGTGACACAAAACAATCGATTTTCGGCCATCTGGATGTAAGAATTCGTGTTTATTAGGTAAGTTGTACAACTATCATTAAGCATTTCATAAAATTGATTTTATTACCACCTACTGACACGCATATTACCTATTTATAAACACATAAGCAAATTATCTTTCTAACCTAACTTCTCTGATGTGGCCACTTTTATGATTTTTGAACCTTCAGGGATACTTTGGACAATGTGTCCGAAGTATCACTCACGTGTCCAGAGTATCCCATAGTAAATTAAACACATATTACTTTGTTTTACGACCCCTATTAATGAGGTAACTGGTTACGAAATATTTCACTTAACGCTTCTAGATTGCAAAAGGCTGTAAAATAAAGTAGTGTGTGTTTTAATTACCATTGTGCATGCACATGATATTGTTTAACTTTTTTCAGATTATAATTATTAACAATGGCTCCTAAGGCTTACCAAAAACGTACTGATCGCACATTCTCAGAAGAGGCCATGAAACAGGCGTTATCATCAGTATTGAAAGATAATATGTCAATCAGAAAAAGTGCACAACTGTGAACAGGCAGCACTACCACCTTCGAATAATAATTTAGGGTTTGTTTCTCCTGAAATGATTCGACCTTTTCCGAAGGCTGGCTTAAGAAAACAAACCAGGAAGGGGAGAAAAAAAAAGAAATCAATAATTGCAACCGACACCCCAGAAAAAGAAGCACTTCTTGCACTGAAGATGAAAAGAGGAAAAAACTCGCCAGCAGTAGAGAAAGTGAAGAAAAAAGTGTTCCACTCTTCATCTGAAAGTGAAACTGAAGCAGAGCTAGCAGATGATAGCAGTGATGACGTAGAGTTTGAAGAATTAAATGAAAGTGAAAAATAGAAGATGGAAGTCATATTATAGCAAGGGTTTATAGAAATAAAACAAAAGACGGAAGAAATTTTGTGGCAAGGGTTTCCAACATATCTGAGAAAGGTTATGAAGTGAACTTCTTCAAGAGGCTTTTTCCTGCAAACCGTTTCTCAATAACAGAGGAGAAAGCATTTGTTCTTTAACAAGACGTTGTAGCAAAACTCCCCAATCCAATCACTGACACAAGGCCAAGATTTAAAGATAGTATATACTTCAATGTAGACCTGGTTGAATATAGTTTATTGTAAGTTTGATGGTTCTTTTCGGTTTGTCCAAAGTATCTCTCTGTGTGCTATACTCTGGACAATTTACATTTTTTTTTGTATTTTGCAATAAAAAAAACGTCAAGTATTACTGGTTTTTAATTTGGGCAATACATTGGTAAATAGTCACAGTTTAATATGAATTTAAAAAAAATTGACAATAAAGGTAATATTTTGACTACAACTATGTTGATAAAAAAAGTGTCCGAAGTATCCCCACTTTCCCCTACAGTATTTACAGTTGGAATTAATACAAATTATCAATATACAGTAGGTAACACTCAGATTGACACAAACCATTAAATCTTGCTCAAAGCACAACAAAAGGCACATTTGACAAATTTGTCCATTTCCTGGAAACCGCTTCCAACATTTCGCAAAAGAAACAGTATCTCAAGTGTACTGTGTATTGCCCAATATTAATAACAGGGAGAACATAATACGGAACAGTGTAAACAATAGGAAAATTAAAGAAATGTATAAAATTCAAACAAAATCATCGACCCAGACAGAAAAGAAGATATTGTAATAAACACCTCGTTAGAACGGAAAATGATAGAATCGCAAGCATATTTGAAAATGGAACACTAAGAGGTAGTGCACCGCCAAAAAGAGTTGTAAAAAGATGGAAAGAGAACTTGGTTTTAGGAACGACTTTAGAATCAGAGAGACACTGTTCAACATTCAAACCCTGACACAGAGAAGTTGGGGGATCCAATCCATTAACCAATTTTGAAACTACGTTCGAAATGGTTCATCATGATCAGCTGATCGAAATTTTTACTGAACTAATTATTTGCTAATTTGCATTGGCACCAAACGGGGTCATTCTAGAGTAGGTTGTCATCCTAAGGGGAGTCACCAGAGGTGAGCTTTTTTGCCCGTCTCTTCAATGTCTACTCAGCGAGAATCTTTCAAAATGTTCTTGAGTAATCAAAAACAATATCCGTTATGTTGACGATAGTGTCTTCCAGCAACCAGCTTTGCAGACGTGCATGTACTTCTAAATTCAGTCGTTGAAACTAGTAATAAAATGGGATTAAATTCAAATATTAAATGGTCCTCCAAGTGCTCTGGAAGGTGGAAATGAACATGTCAGATGGATGTCATCCTACTAATAAAAATTGGCCCCGAAGATACGTTGCAGGAGTGAGCAAGCTAGGTGGGTTCCACAGAATGAAAAAGCCTTGACTAGCTGAGATTGAAACTTATGTAAGTCTACGTTCCAGGATTCTGCTGTGTTCCTTCTTCATATAGTATGGAAACAGTTGTTCGAGATGTGAATCTATTTCACAATCCTAAAAGTACTTTGGGCCTATAGAATCACCAACATCGAGCTGCTGCGTGAAATGCACAAACAGATTTTCTCAACACTATCAAGAGAAGAAAGTAATATTAGTAGTCCTGGCAGGAAAAGATGTAGATAAAGTTCAAATCATGCTATTAATCGTCTATGATCTTCGACTTAATGCACATAAGGAATAAGAATTTGCATATGAAATCTTTGGAAGGTTGTACCTACTTTATTAAACTATGTCGTTTCTGTAAGGAACCCAAAATCCTGAGTACAAAGGAATTTGACGCCGAGGTTTCACGCCAAATAAGCCGAGTTAGGCAGCCATTTGGAATTAAATCACATCATGAAAAATTGTGATACCTCTTTAAACCTAAAGAGTTTACGAAATTTGAAAGAATATTAAAAATGAAATGGCAATGGAGAGCGAGGGAGAGAGAGAGAGATACAGGTCATTTAAGTATCGATTTAAAGGTACTTCCATTTTCAAATTATTGTTACTTTAAATCTATTGTCAATTTGTTTAATGTTATCACTTTATTCAGAATTTTTCCTACCTGAATAACCGACAGCTCTTTCAAGCCTGAGCAAGGCTATGTCATTCAACCTAGCTCTTCTATTCCAATGTTGATGAATGATACTTTTTGCGATTGCAAAATCTTGGATCGGTTCGCTGCATTCATGCCAGTTTGAACGCTCCTCAACACAATCAGTTTGGTTTTTAACGTTATATTCTCCCAGGCGAACTGCTATGCTATAAAAGTACAACTATTAATAATATTTTGCATGATATAACAGTTTTACTTACAGTTTGTATTCGGGTGTGTCCATACATTGTGCTGCTGTGAGCACATATCTGTTGCTGATTAACGAACCACCACATCGCGTTTCATTTTCGTTGTCCAATAGGCTGTTGTATACTAATGCTGCTAACCAAGGAAATTCACTTATTCCTGTATTATTTTTTCTAGAAGTATACTCGTCAGAGTGTTGATAGCCGCAATAACGCCTGTCCGGAAGTAACTTGTTCTTAACATCGTTTGAAGATATCGCCATTGAATTAGGTGTACTGAAGTTCGATAAGGATCCGCAGCATACCATGGGTTCTAATGCCGTTCCTCCACAGTTCGACCTACGAATGAATTCTATCGATATGTTGTCGTGCGTTGCAAGAGCTTTAGTGAGTACAGGACAGGAGTATAAAAAAATACATTCAGCCTCCTCCTTGTTTGGAGTAGTGCAATTTTCTGTAAGAATAATATTGTTATTGGTACTAAACGTTATTTTATCATTGTTGGTAATGGTATAAGATCAATTCACTTATTTTCAGTGCAGAACAAATTAAGAGATAGGAAATATCCAGAGTATTCATTAAAATTTTACATTTTAATAACGCAGAGTAAGGACAACGAGAAATGTTAAAGAGTTTGAAATAAAATAAAATGCAAGTTTATATCCCCACACAGCATTGCTAGTAACGTGCTTTAGGGTGGAACGAAAACGGCCTTTTTAATTTTTGTTTTTATTTCAGTTTTGTAATAGTGGGCAAAAGTTGCCTTTTAGGTTCAAAGAGAAGAAAAAAAATGGTTGCTATACTACAACTTGATATGCGGCAAATAGCTTAAAGTTTGTAAAAAAAATAAAAAATAGAAAAATTATAAACTTTGATAAATTATTTTTTATGATTTTGTCGTACATATAATGTTACAAAAGATAGTTGTAAATACATATATAAGCATTCGAATTGGAAAAAATTATTAATTACAAAATATAATAATAATACAAAAATATTTTTAATGTCAAAAGGTTTGTATTTTTGCTAATTTTGAAACTTTTGCGAACTATTTCTGTTGCTACAAATAGTAGTAAATAAGGTTGAAATAAAAGCTCGTCAAATCAATTTTATATGTTTTTATTAGAGTACACGTAAAAAATATCATTATACACTTTTAAAGACATTGAAAGTACCTTTTTTATGAATTCAAAAAAACCCTTAATAATTACAAATGTTACAGCTGCAAAATGTTTGTTTCTAAACTGTTTTTTTGTATCAAATTTTGGCATGTTCTTACGTGAGTCAATTTTTGCTCTCATATATCCTTCTCTTGCGATTGAACCACAGACATTTTGAACCGATTCGGTCACCAGTTTCACAGCTCTTTCCACTGCTTGAGTGTGACAAGAAAGCTGGGGAAAGTCAATACGCGGGCCCACTTTACTATTTGGGTGAGCTTCAGATGTCTTCCTAAGTCTGAGAGAGTCACTAGAAACATATTTTACCAAGGGGGGTTCAGTGACATCATTTTCAGTCCATAAAATCATTTCGATGCAATCCTTTGCGTCAAAGTTTATCTGTGGAACTTTAAACTTCCTGGCTCCGCCTCTACTTTCTATTCTTGCTTTTAAAACATGTCATAAACCAAGTTCTCTTACATGTTTGTGCTCATCACATAGCATGGACAAAAGGAGATTTCTGCAGCAGCAAAGTACCCATTTCTTTGAATAACCCGGTCTAGAACGTTTTTGAAATCATCAGAGACATAGCCTGAATATACGATAAGCTTAAACAGATGTTTGGAACCATAAGTACATGAAGGTTTTAACTTGATGTTAAACCACACAGGTGCATATACTTTAACAATGTACTCAGCCAGAGTCTTAAGATTTTCAGTTGGATTTTTAGTTGCCACATGCAATCTAACTATACGGTTTGCTAATGTAAGCCACCTGGAGTGAGGAAGTTTTCCAGAGTTTCTTAAAGATAAATGTAGCTGGCAATTTCCACTTGATACAGCGATATACATATCCAATAAATACTTCTAATCTGTACTTAAATCATTTATGTTCTCCAAAAGAGGAAGGTTATTTTCAATTGGCAAGAAAGTAACCACAGGAAAATTAGCACAGTTTTCCAGCTGCTGAGATATTTCGCCTTTAAACTCATTGGGTCTCTTCGTTTTACCATCTAAATTACAAAAAAGATGTCGCAAAGGTAGCTCATTTCCATGGAACAAACAAACTAACCATTGTAAAGATCTTCCTATTTCATTATCCATCAAAGAAATCACACCATTATTATGTTCAGTATTTACAACGATTCCATCACACCCAATAGGAGTATAGTTCAAAAGTTGTTAGTTGTGTTCTCTATCTTCAAGAAACTCCAGTATACTGTCTGTTTTGTCTTTTCCAGTGCCAGATTTAGGTGTTACGTAGACTAAAAACTTTGAGTGTGGTTCCTCTATTAGTGAAACGTGCTCTTCTGAAATAACTTTTTTGTACAACTTACGTAGTTTCTTTCTTTTCTTGAACAATGGTTTTGTCTTTTCTTCCATCAAAAAACAATCCTCTATTTTCGGTTATGTGATAATAAAGACTGTCATTAAATAGATCTCTTCGATTTTTATCCTGTCTATTACTTTGGGTTTGTCTTTTCCTGTGATTACACCCAAGTCCTGTAAAGCCCCCCCCCCCTCCAATATTCGCTCCGGCCATGACATGCTCCCGGATGCCGATGCAATAGTTAAACTGTCTTTATCTTTCTATTCATATTAAAACGCCTATATGAAACTTTTTACTGCATAATCGAGAAAGTTTCAAAAAGTGTGTTTTTATAAAACTTTACCGCTATTACGGCACCTCAAGACATAATCCAAAAAGTTAAAAAAACATTGTATGTCTTTTTTGATATAAAAACTACGATTTTGACAGTATTTGAAATAAAACAAAAATATATGAGAACTTCCTAAAAAAATTTAAAAATCTAGCGAAAATTGCAATTTTATGCAACTTTATCGTCTTTGCGGCACCTCAAGACGTGCTCCAATATTTTTCATATATTTTTTTAATCTTACCTACACCAAAAGGCAATTTTTCCGCGCTATTACAAATTAAAAATCAAATCTTGTTTTTTTCGTTCCACCCTACTGTTGATTGATGCTTGTATAATTCTGTAATTCTCTAAACATTCTCAGGCATTTTAAAAGTTATTCAAACAAGTTCACTGTTACGCATACAAAAGGGGTAAGTAAACGCTGTTTAAGACTCTCCGACTTTATTTTCTAGCACCTACTACCTCAATCTTTTACCAAGTATCCTAAAACTGGAGTACAGGATATCGGGCTCAACACCTAAAAAATTTGGCTTTCCTCCACTCCTAAGAAAAAAATATATAATAGGTGTTTTTTTAAGTCGCCCCACTATAACGCGACTTGAAATTTGCCTATAATTTATAGTAGAACTGCTAGTAGGAAAGCAATGAGGTGACATGAAAGCAGCAATATCTGATTTCATAAGTGCAGCAACAAAAATCGTGTTTTTTTAGATAAAAAATTGTATATTATTATACTAGTTTAACAAGAGGACCTATTGTAGCACGAGTGAATTTGGGGCACGACGAGCGTACCGAGGAGTGCTCCAATAGAACGAGTGCTACAATGCTTCTTATTAAACGAGTATAATATACTATTTTATCTACTGTGCATAAAAAAACCATCAAAAACTTTTAATTTTGACATTTCATAAATGTGACAATCTGTCAGTTATTTGAAACAAGTAGGCTGAGTCAATGTTTTTCATATGAAAATAACAATGCAAAAACAGTGTTATAATGGACTCCATTGTAGCACTGTTTTCGGTGTTGTAATAACCATATTGTGACATCAAAGTAGATAAATAAAATTTTTACCAAAACTGCTTTTATTGTTATTGTCAATACATTGTTGGATTACATATTAAAAACGAAACGATGGAAATACAGTAAATTATCAAAAAAAACATTGTTTGGTCAGTAAAAACCTAAACAATTAATATAAAATAATTCTTACAAAAAACTTAAATTATGAAAATATGGTCAAAATATGTATAAAATCCTTAAATTTTATTTCCTCTCGTCTTAAGATGTCATATTCTAAAAGCTGTCGCTATATCTTTTTTTTGACAATTGCTATATCTTCTACTGAGAAAAAAAACGTAAGCCTTCGTGACTTTACTGCACATTCTTAAGAATGTGCAAAGGTAAGTGTCGTTTTCTTCACCGCTTATTGTTTTGGTCACTTATTGCTTATTGGTCCCAGCTTCTGTTTTCATGTCAACGAAAATGTAATCACCTGGTTTAAGATCCGTCAGACCAATGGAATATTGGATAGGGGGCAGTTCATTGGCGATTTCATCGGTGCCGCATTCGCCTTCCAAATCAGAAAACGTTTCTGGGTCTAAATCCAGGTCGCTGTCAACGGTTAAACCTATTTCATTCACGTCACTTTCAGAATATGACGATTACGCAGAAAGCAATCTTTTCTTGTTTTTTTTTTCATCTTTAGATGGTGGTGATGACGCTGATGCTGGCGGCATCTCCAGATCTTTCTGTGATATGTTTTATCTGCTTCCACTGACAATTTTTTCTTTTAACCAACATAAGTTGGTGCTTTAAACCTAGATTTTTCAAACACTTGTTTTAGTGATTCGACAATTCCCGTTTGTTGCTGTAATTTTTGCGTGTCTGTCTTTGGTAACTTGCTTAAACCTTAAGCCTATTTAATGATAATAGACTCTTCGCTTCAAATCCAGATTTGATATTGTTTCACTACTTTCTGTAACTCTGTTGAGTGCCTCATTTAAGAAGCGTGAAAGCTGGCTTAGTGGGCCGAAAGATAGGAGCATCCAATGTTCGAGTCAGTTGGGTACTATTAGGCGGTAAAAGGACGAAGCCAATGTTAATATCCTGTTATTTTGAAATAACGTTTGAAGAAATATGGCTTGCCAAATTAACTACAATCAAAACTTTGGGATCTGATGGTAAGATTGAAAATATGGCAATACTATACTGGAAAACCAATCTTCAAAAATATTGGTATCAAACCAGCCAGATCGAGTTCGATTATATAGACGCCAGCTGGTCCATTTTCCAAGCGGTCCATAGGTGGTCTGCTTTATAGTATGTAGACTGGAAGCGTAACCCCTGAAGCTCAACAAGAAAAAATGACGTTGCTACTTAGATGTGTCCATGACTTTCTCCGCCCTTTTAGAAGTCCTAGGAACAATTATATATCATAATTAATTATTGCCTGGGGTGGAACATTTTTTAGACTTTCTGACAAATGGTCGAAATATTTATTAATCGTTTGAAGGCTCTACTTTCTTCTATCGAGTGGGATAGCCTTTTGGACAGGTATTCCTTATGTCGCTGTACAAAGTTTTGCAGCCAGGTTTCTCCAGGTTGGTTGTGGCAACCGTTTTCCACCACTGTCCAAGTAGGATTTTACTATTTCTTTTATGCCGTTTGAATCGTGAGGTTAACCCCAGGCTGCTGCAATAGATATAGCGATAACTAGGTAGTTTTCCTCTTCGATAGACCTTGCGTTGACCCCCAACTGGTTTTGTGTGCTTTTCTTTAGTATTTCTATATAAATCTATAAACGGAATTTCATATTTTTCGCACAAATTTTTTACGTTTAGATTCTGTTGATAGAGCTGCAATACAACGGTTTCTTTCCTATAATCCTGATATTTTCAACTCCCTTTCTTTTGTATGTGCGAGCCATTTTTATAGTCGCTCTGAAATGACACAAAAATAAAATGATACGCCACTGACAAGTATAATGCTAAAATTAAATTTTGAGGTTAGAATATGATGCCTACTAAATTACTGTCAACAAAAATACGAATCTCTTACCAAGGTGTAACGTTTCGAAGAATGGCTGCATTGTGGGCGGAAACTCAAATTCAACCAATAAGAAGTGCGTTCACAAAGGGCACGGATGGTAGTACTGAAGTGTATTGTTGAAGACGCTGTCTATGTTAAATTCGAGATTAAGGGCCGGTTGCAGAAAGCAATGTTAAGTCTCGTGTTAGCTAACATCGCGTCAAAGTGAACAAAAACTAATCAAATCTCAAATGCTTATGGTAACTAATACATTAGTAAACAACATTTGATGCGATTTTGTTCACTTTGACGCGATGTTAGCTAACACGAGACTTAACATTGCTTTCTGCAACCGGCCCTAGGTATGACAGTATGACACAAACTGACGAAAAACCTAACCTGCTAACCTCGAATTTGACATCGACTGACAGTGCCAGCAACAATATACGATAGCGGCCATGGTTACACCATGATCGCGGCCAGCGTACATACATCAAACAAGTAGAGACACTCATGCCAAATGATGAATCTTGTCTAGAGTGCCTGGGATAGTAACTCGGGGGGTATTTCTAAGCTTGACTATCAGATGGCAGCACAAAGTTCTACCAATCAGAGCCAGTTACTGAATCTGCTACCAATGATATGTGATAAAGTAGTGGTGCCATCTGTTAGTACTATCGGGAAGCACCCCCCAAGAGCCGTTCAAGGTCATCAAAATAGGTATTTTGACATCAAAGGAACCGACAGTGAGTGTCTCTACTTGTTTGGTTTATGTACGCTGTCGCGGCCATGATATATTTTCTGAGTACGCGCATTGGGGATTGGTTGACATCTCCCCTCTACTTTCTGAACTACTGCGCATCTCCGGGAACGTTTCACCTTGTATTCTTTACAGCATGTCTCTTACCTTGTTTATGGAGTCACACAATACAATCAACAGGTGTTAACCATCTATACGATAACATAAATTGATAAATTCAACTATCTAGCATGTTAGCTGTCGATCAAGAGATTCCGAGATTAATCAACCGACCGCTAGAGCGCAGCATGTGTTTTGACCAGGCGCTGAAAAAATTATCAAGTGTTATCGGTGTTTTCAAGTTTTATGGCATATATACAGTGTGTTCATTTAGTGCGTAGGTCAATTACCCTTTTCGTTATTTTCCGATAAGAATTTTGATTGAAGCACCCCTAAATGGAGTTGATAGGAGCACATTTTAAAATTATTTTGACATATAGAAAATGTCCCAAAAATTGCTAGCTCAAAAAAGTATTCATTTTTTTTTTAATGAAACACCCTGTATCTCTTTATGGACTATTTAAGCCTTTATAAGTTCTACGTTCAATTCTAACTTTTCTTGTAAATTGTTTTCAGGGTTTCCAACTTATGAACGGTTTTAGTATTTTTTGTCAATATTAAGCTTTCATTTAAAATGTCACATTTTCCCCACTTTTGAATATGTCTTCGATGAAAATTACGGAGGTTGCCACCTAGGATACAGGAATACTAAAGTTTCATAAAAACGGGATATTTTAATACAAGGTGTTCAAACTACCGGTTAAAATTTCAATATCTTTAATCTTGACTTTCTGTTTTTTATGGAAGACCCTATACTTATGTTTTTATAGGAAGAAGTAAAAATTTAAATTTTATTTATTTTGATCCCAACATGTTATACTTTATTCCAAAGAGTATTTGAGAAATTAAGCTTTAAAAAAATTAAGATAAATGTGTACTTATTATTTGGCGTGTGATTTATAATAATGTTGGTAAAAAAGCGATTTAACGGTTAATTGACTTTCAGTTAAACATGGTCTTTTAAAAAAATCGAAAACCGGTTAATCGAAAACCTGAATATAACATCGTAGTTAACAGAAATTTGTTTAAACTTTGATATTTATAGTAGATCAATAAAATAAAATGTTATATGTATTCTATGCTTTATTGAATTAGTCTGCAGTATAATCTATACTAAACTATTAAGAAATTTGAAGCTATGTGTATTTGTATACTAAGTCAGTCAGTTGGTCAGCTCGTCGATGGGGTTGATCGATCAGTCGTTCATCTTACTGTGTATAGCCTCTTCTAGTTCAGATATGTTATATACATGCTTAAGACTTTTGAAGTGTATGATAGATAAATAAAATAAAAATGTTGTATGTATGTATTCTATGTTTTATCGAAGTTTATACTGGTGTTGGTGTAGTTGTAATAGTAGTTGTTGGTGTTGGTTGGTTGTACACGTAGTTGTTGGTGTAGATTGTGTTTACTGGTGTTAGTTGTGGAAGTAGTTTGTTGGTTGTGGTAGTAGTTATCGGTGTTGGTTGGATTGTTGGTTGTGGAGGTAGTTGTCGGTGTTGGTTGTGGTAGTAGTTATTGTTGTTGGTTGGTATAGATTAATATTAGTTGTGGTGTAGTTGTTGGTGTTGGTTGTGAGCGTTTCGGTTAATATCTATTTATTCAAGTAATGCAACATTCATCTACACAACTTCAACTTTGTGGGCGTGAGCGTCTCCACCGTTGCTAACTCCATCACCCTCGACTCAATCACGCTTACAGTTCACATCGAGTTGAACCTCTCTGCTGTGTATAACATGAGGTGAGATCGTTCTACTAGAGGGTTACATGGAACATTGACGTTTCAGCTCCTCGAACAGTATTAAGGATTTGCGTTGCTACATACAGGTGAGTGTTTTAACTAAAATTATGATTGTGTGGAATTATTTATCAGTTATCTTAGTGATAGTGTACTATTGGCATGCAAACAATCTTAATCCTCAGAAGCTGTTTAACCTGTATTATGTAAAATCAATATACTCTGACTTTAACTAGCTTGAGGTTGAGACACCTTTACGAAGGTGTTGAGGTTACCTAGACGCATCGGTAAGCCGAGCCTGCAAAACTCGCAGTTGTGTTGTTATTGGTAGCTTTAGTTCTCGACTTCGTTGTTTGGTAGGTTGTATTAGTATGGGTTGATGTATATATATCTGAGTAACTCCTTAGACAACAACAGAGACTACTAAATTTAAATTTAATGCTTATATCTAGTCGTCTATTTTAAATCTAGAAACTTCAATAGTTACATGCACTTTCTTATAGAACACTCTGTAAGTTGGTAACACTGCTTTGTAGGTGGAGCTAGGCATATACTTTTACACGTGTTAAATTTAAATTTTCCACCCAAATCTAGTAACTAATCTAGGGACTTCATCTAGTTACATAAACTTTTTAAAGAACACCCTGTATGTTGGTAACACTGCTCTGTAGACGGAGATAGACATATACCTTTACACGTGTTGGAGAGAGACAGACCTGCAACAAGCCTTTGTAGTAGAGGTGAGGAGGTGAGGTGCTAGAACCGGCGAATCCCCTCTACTCCTGTAAATCGATAATACGTGATTCCTATGTATCAATCTGTCCCTATTATTTCAAAATAAGCCAAACGAAAGCCTTAATGAGAAAAAGCAAACAGCCTGGTGGAACAATAAGATTAAGAAAGAAATCAAGGAGAAGAAGAAAGAATGGAAAAAAAATTAACAAACAAAACCCCACAACAGTATGAAACATACAAGAAACAAAGAACATAAGTAAAGGAGCTAGTGGCAGCAGCAAACGAAAAATCATGAATAGAGTTCGGAAATAAAATGGAAAATGATAGTAATGGAAATCAGAAATTATTCTATAGGGTACTAAAAACCCCTAGAACAAAAAAAACAACACAAGAAATATACTTAAAAAATAACAACCAAAAAATACTAACAAATAAAAAAGATATAATGGGGAGTTGGAGAGAATACTTCCAGGAACTACTAGGACAATAAAGACAAAACAATGAAGAGAATAAAAATCCAACAGATACCGAAACCTAGAGAGAAGAAGAAAAAACTGAAGAAATATAAATGGACGAACTGAAAAATGTAATTAAAAAAAAACTAAAAACTGGAAAAGCACCAGGAAACGACAGAATTACCACAGAAATGATAAAGAATATGGGAGAGGTGGGGAGAAAAACCATTCTAAAAATTCTAAACAAAGCATGAAGAAACGAAAAAATTCCAGAAAAGTGGGGAGTAGCACTAATAAAGCCAATATACAAGAAGGGAGACAAAAAACAATGCAAAAACTATAGAGGAATATCACTATTGAACACCAGTGAAGTTATACGCAAATTATTAATAACAGATGAAAGATAATCCCAGAACCACAACTAGCGGATTCAGACCCGAAAGAAACATCCAAGATCATATCTTTACAATAAAAAAAATTATAGAAAAAAACAACCACAAAATAAAAATATCTACCTAGCTTTCATAGATCTGCAGAAAGCTTTCGATACAGTTCCGAAAAAAAAGTATGGAAAGGACTTAAGGAAAAGGGAATAAACAGTAAAATAATAAAACTGATCCAAGACCTGTATAAAAACAACACAAACTATATAATAAGTAATATCATGAAATCAGAAGAATTTAAAACAGAAATGGGACTACGACAAGGAGGAGGTATAAGTCCAACTTGATTCAATGTGCATATAGACGGGATTATCAAGAAAAGCGAACAAAAAGTAAATAAACTATTCATCGGACACAGAAACCTGGAAAGAGTAGAAATAGCAGCAGGAGTTTTCGCGGATGACGCAGTGATAACAGCGGGACGTGAAAATAAATTACAAGAAAACCTAAACATATAGAAAGAAATAATGGAAGAAGAAGGCATGGAAATAAACAGAAACAAAACGAAAATAATGGTAATGGAGACAAAGATATTAAAATAAATATTGAAATAAGCAATGTCAAGATAGAACAAGTAGAAGAATTCAAATATTTGGGGGTAACATTCGAGAGAACAGGAAAACAAGAAGCTGAAATAAATGAAAGAATCGATAACACAATAAAACTATACTACGCAATGAGCCAAAAAGAAATAGCTAAACAGACAAAAATTAAAGTATTTAATACAATATATAAACAAGTCCTAACCTATGGATGCAATCCTGGGTACTCTCAAACAGACAAAAAACAAAATACAAGCAACGGAAATGAAATACCTGAGACGAGTAATGGGAGTGACCAGAAAAGATAGGCTAAGAAACACTCAAATAAGGGAAGAACTAGGAGCGCAACCAGTAATGCAATTTATCGAACAGAGACAAATTATTTAGTTGCTGGGGACACATACAAAGAATGAATAATAACAGACAAGTAAAACTAGTATACGAAGCGAGAACAAAGACAAAGAAGAAAAGAGGAAGACCAAGAAAACATGGAATCAAGACATAAGTAGAATACTCCAAGATAGGGGACAACATGGGAAGAAGCAAAAAACTTAGCAAAAAAACAGAAAAGAATGGAAAAAAGTATAGATACGAAATGAAATATAATGTAAATATATAAAATAAGATGTATAAAGTGAAATGTAGAACATAAACCCTACATGTATTAGGTAAAAGGGGATATGATTATATTAATAATAATAATAAAATTTTGCAGTCTAATGAGTTTAAAAATCATTAATAGTAATTTACGATACAAGTGCGTAAAGCTAGTCTTTAGTCACGAGTGGGGCAGAGTGACTAAAAATGCTTTACGCACGTGTATCGTACAATATTTTATCTACGATAGAATCTAGAAAACCCGTTAAATATTAAAAAAATAAAATGTAAATTAGGATTAGCAGCAACCGGTCGTAATTTTGCGTGTTTTAAAAATTTTAAAACACGTTGCTACTGACAACGTGCCTAATGAAATCTTTTAAGCACGTTACTATTGACAACGTAAACTAATAAAAACATGTTATTAAACAGTCCTTTTACAAACTTAAAACTGCCAACATTACTAAAAGTTAATTTTACACACTGTCGTGGATAAAATATATACTTCACTGAAAGTTACTTGAAAATTTTTTAAAGTTATTCAAAAGGAGTTATAGTTAGTAGCAAGATAAAATTTTATTTTTAACAAGATTAAAAATCGTTTTTAACCAGATTACAAGCCTCGTGTTAGAGTGCGTAGAACGTTGCAACTGTTGTATATAAATGTCATTTATTTCCAATTTCCTGTATGGCTGTAGGCAGTTTTAAGTTGTAACTAGCTTGTACATCTGTAGAAAATGATGAAGATATTCCTAAAGACGTTGAGATTGTGAATGAGCAAGTTATTTTATGATATGTTCAGGAGTTATAGCAGTCTTTTGCGCTTTCTTCTATGTTGAGTTGAAGGCTTGCTTGCTGCTAAATTTGCGTGACAAACAGCACTTTGACGTTTGGCACACAATTTAGGCTGTAGTCTTTACGGATACTTTTTACCGCCTGCTGCCGTAAAGCGGTTGCTTACATAGTAGTAAACAGTCCTTAAAGAAATCTTTAACAAGTAGGTATTACAAAAACGAAAAAAAAATCGTTTAAATATGATTTAAAATATTTTAAAGCAGCTGAAGTTTCTTTTGACGAGATGTCATTGCAAGATGTTAATTATTTTATAGGATACTACTGGACATTGTCTTGAGCAAGATATTAAAAGTTATATAAAATATAAACCACAATGAGAGAAGAAAAATTTGCAGAAAAAAAATTAGGACACCCTGTATAGTTTTTTACAGAATGTCCATATAAGTTCAATAAGGGTGTAAATACAATGGTAGGAACGAAGCCTTAGACTTAGAACATTGATTTTTTGCTTTAGAAACTCGTCAATTTTATATTTTTTGTCGAAGTTATTTCAGCTTAGCTAAAGAGCTTTTTATTTGAATTAGTTAATCTCTTTGTTAACAACACTGAGTGATAAGGAGCATTATACATAACGGTAACACATTTACCCCAATGCTAGTTAGAGCTGGTACTAACTGATTTTTTATTCACTTTTTAAAAATGTCGATGTTTATATTTTTGTAGTAATCTCGATGTTGAATTTTTGAGTCTAACACCCCGGTAGGAAACGACCACAATAGCCTGCATGAAGCACTGCGAATATCTTACCTTCTGATTTCAATCTCTTATTATTAGTACATTTTTCAACCCCATTCGTATCATGTCGCTGTTCTGGTATATCCAGGTTTCATCTAGGTAAATAAAAGTAGCGTCTTCCTCACCATCAGCATATTCCAAATATTTTTTTTAAGAATTTTGAATCCATCATGCATTTTTTGAGGTCATTTTTTTTATATTTGTACCACATCGACTTCAATAGTTTGTAAAGTTTTGCGTAGCCCTCAGTTAGAATTTCAGAAGGTCATTATCCAAGTAGTTATCTCTTGGCTCCGTTGACAATTTTTCTACAGTCTGAACATTAGATTTTAAATATTTATAAACAGTTCTAATCGAAATCTAAAAATTAGCCAGAGGTAGTAATTAAGTGCAGCCAATATAAATCTAGTGTCACGCCTAGTTCCAAAAACGACTATACATATATTCCGCATCACAGGTATAAACAACTAATAATGTACTAGTAATCCATGCTAAAAATGTTGTTATATGGTTCTTAAAGTGATATAAATATCGACAAACCGGGTGAATAATACAGAATTCTGGAAATCCATATATTTTTATAGCGATATATTTTTTATTTCACTATACCAACATATCCGATTATCGGAATATCGAATGTATCCGATACTTCGATCACTACTTTTCGTAGACAGTCCGTATTGCTTATGTTTACTTAACATTAGAATAGTATAAAACTAACTAGGTAAATAAATTTATTTAATAACGGGGCTTCAAAGAAAACTGGACTGGGTACGCGACAATATCTAAATCCGCTACTGCATAGAGCACATTAGAGTATATGTGAAAAGGCGGGTGTGCATTGAATACAGTATTTGTCAAAATAACTCAAAATTTCTAAGTCAGGTAAACATAATAAGATAAAAATATGTAGGTATCACGGAATGTTTTAAAACAATATTTGTTCATTTGTAATAGTTTTCTTATAGAAAAATTTATTTTATCTCTACATTGCAACAATGGACAAGCTAGCACTGTGTCTACATTCAATATTTTTGTGTCGTCCTTTAGCAATATTGATTAAAAAAGTATTTCATAATGCCTCGCTAATGTATATAAACAATACTACTTTTAAGAACACAAATCAATCTCCAAAATTATATGCTCCACGGATAACTTTAATCTATGGATAGATACCTATATAATTTTAATGCCAATTTAAAACCAGTTTGCCACGCACATACGCTTTTTACTCAAACGATACTTTCATCTCCTAATGTTGTTTACATATACTGTGTAGCTATCTTGGCGACAGCGTCGTCGACTATAAAAAGTATCCTGCCAGCAAAACAAGCTTCGAATAGAGATACGTCACATATGCTGAACGACAGTCGTCAATTAACCAAAATTTAAAAAAATCGAAAACCGAGACTTAAGTTGAATTTGGAAGTTAGTCCTTAGCCCTTGACGCCTTACCTGATTGAATGTTTTTCTCGACAGGACAGCACACCTTAGGAGCATTGCCATCGAACCCACACTGGGACTCCCTGAGGTAATCTACATTTTTTTGACTCACTGGTCGCTGCTGTAGCAACTGATATAGTACGTCACAGCTTCTAATGGGGATGCAGGACCCCTGTTCGTTGCGAGAAGTCACGCAGTTCACCCCCTCTGCAAAAGTTTTAATTGTTTAATATTAATTAAGGAAATAAAATATCTCAGATCAAAGTTTTAGTAAACTTAAGAAAATACTTACGGGCAGTGACCCTAATAAACGAAAAGGTGAAACACAGAACGCACACCAAAATCGTGTATCCTGTCATAATGAACTGGTTTCAAGTGGATGGCTTCTGCACGGTATGCGTGGTAAAACCACTTTTAAGCTGTGGTACTGGCATTGGTCCCCACTTCAGCCGCGTTGTGAAAATTTATTCTTGACTACTTATGTGACCAGCAGGCTGTCGTTTCGGAGAAATCCGGAGTGACGCCATAGAAAAATCAATTATTTATTGGAAATCAGAGGGCAGCAGATAACCACTCGCATAAGTCACTTTCAGATAACTCAGGCTGCATGCCAAGAATTTGGCTGATTTACAGGGTTCTAGGTAAATTGTTCGAAAACGAATTGCTCGAAATGAGTTGCTCGAAAGTCAATTGCTCGAATGTGACTTTGCTCGAATTGCAAATTTCTCGAAGAGCAATTTCTCGATTATCTGTTGCTCGAAAAAAAATAAAGTTGTGAAATAGCCTTAACTCGAATCAGCTAATATCAAATATAAAAAAAAACACAAATTACAAATTATAACCTTTATTAATAAAAAATAGGTATATGCATGCGATTAAGTTAAAAATTATAAAAACCAAATATTATATATATTTAATATGATACGTTATGTGCTATTCAACGGACATAATCATAGATATTTCTGTCATGTCCAAAATTATTCACTAATCTTAAAAGTCTCTGTTCACTATCACGATATATTCTTCGACTTATGGTGTGTTGTTGACCGCTGACATATTGTTCTATCCGTAATTCGTTCAAACTCTGCTTCCTCTTTAATGCCGAAATAAATTTCCAGATGTTAAGACCACATAAATTCGAGCAAAACATTTTCGAGAAATTGCGATTCGAGGAACTTGTATTTCGAGAAAAGTTACATTCGATCAATTTGATTTTCGAGCAATTGATTTCGAGCAATTGCCAATGTCATAATGACATTTAAAATTAGAATATTTAAGTAACATCAAGGGTTGCCTAAATGCATGGTTGCTAAGATATGGCCTATAGTTGCATGGTTACCAAGAGTTTGAGGGAGAAAAAATTTGACAGGTCCCTTGGAAGTTATGAGTAGCTTATCATATTTTGTTTTTATGACGAAAATGTACAATATCAGATTGCTAGTAAATAATAGTATATTGTAAACCTAGGCGGTAAAGTGATTATTTTCCAGGCTGAAAGAAGAAATGGACAGGCGAGCTTTAGCGAGCCTGGACACTTCTTGAAGCCTGGAAAATCACTTTACCGTCCATGGTTTACACATTATTTTTCATCCTACAACACCATCCTGCAATAATTTTTTCAACATAGCTCTCATACAGGTTATTATTTTGAAATTGACAGAGCTGTCAACAATAATAAAACAATGTGCAAATGTTGGCAAATCGAATAGCGTTTGTAAATGCAGCGCCATCTACCCACAGTTAGATATAAGCTATCTATCTGATGTTTATTTTATATTAAAAATGTAACAAATACATTGCTAAAATTAAGTTTTATTGAGCAAATATTTTTATAAAAGGGGGGTAGCTATTATTTAAAGCAAAAAGGTTAATTATAAACGCGATTTTTAAAAAATTTGGTTTGACAGATTATTGCAGCGTCCCCTACTGGAAAACGTCGAGTTTTTTTTTTCTTGCCTAGCCATTGGGAGTTGTTTTGCAGGGCTAGCCTTAGAAACGCACACTTTCTCGTCTCTATGGAGATGGTAAAATTCGATTTTCTAATCAAGTAGGATGAAAATAATATTTTTATTATACCTGCATCAGAATCGCCGTTTAAAGCACGCCTGGGCCTTCGAATACAGGCGATTAAAGCACGCCGAGCTTTAAAGGTTGTCAAGGAAACGACTGAATGCAACAACGGACATGGACGCGACAAAAACGTAAACAATTCTCGTAACTATAGTAGCAATATTGTTATGGCCTCTCGATTTACCACGACAAAAATTATTTCTAAGTTTTTAGTGCGTAATTTATTTCCAGTATTGCAGGTATAATAAAAAATAGCGTAAAGTATTCGTGGATAACTGTTCTTTAAAACACTTGCTCTATTTCGAGCACTCCGGCTATGCCGTCGTGCTCGAAAACTCGCGCGTGTTTTAAAGACCTTGTTATCCATTCATACTTTAATATACTATTATCTACGACCACTACTAAAAGTAGGCATTTTAGCGCTAGCTTGTTTCACTAAAAGTGACGTTTTATAGTTTACCGTGTTTAAAGAAATCAGCTGTTTACTTTTAGCACACGGGCTAAAAGTGAATTGAGGTTACAAAACTACAATTTCGAACTGCAAGTGAAGTTGTAAAGCTATTCTAGTTGCTTCTTACGTTACAGGTAAAGCGTTTTTGTAATAATTAAAGCGTTAGGTAATGAATACAGTCATATGTGGAGTATCAATAATTACATTTCGTAACTCACCTTGATAGCACGGGCGTGGCCAAACAATCGCCCGCGCGGCGTAGCCTACTGTTCATTATGACATAAATTAAAAGTGTGGCAAATGCGAACTTTTCTTAAATCGATATTTATGGATTAATAACGGTAAAATTAAGGTCGTAGATAAAATATTATTCTAGTGACTTCTTGCGTTAGAGGTAAAGTGTTTTTGAAATAATTAAAGCGTTATGTAATGAATACAGTCAAATGTGTAGTATTAATAATTACCTTTGATAACTGACTTTGACAGTATTGGTTTCCCAAACATTCGCCTGCGCGCAAAGGCCCTCTCTTTATTATGACATAAATTCTAACTGTCACAGATGCAAACCTTTGTTATATCGATATTTATGGATTAATAACAGTAAAATTAAGGTCGTAGATAAAATGTTGTATGCAACGCGTGCTAAAAGTCGTTTATGCACGAGACATGTTATGAAACTCAGCCTTCGGCTTTGTTTCATAATTTTCATGTCTCGTGCATAAACGTCGACTTTTAGCACTTGTTGCATAAATAGCTAATTCTTCAGGGCTAGCAGTGAAAAACTGTTTTGGAACACCATTTCCTTAGTTACAACACATATAAAACGTTACGTACATAATAATATTATTCTACTTATTTGCTATATACGTATGATTTTGTTGCAGAGAATCTTTTATTCTTTTTTTGACGGCTGTAGAAAAAACGTTGTTTGTATTTAGTGGCACCTAACGGTCTCTGCGAAATTGACATTCTCACGCGCCATAAAAAAACACTCATTTCGCGCACTGAATACAAAAATTACAATTTCTGTTTTTTTCTATAAATATTTATATCCTATACGCCAGTCATAATCCGGATAATCGAGAGTCAACTGTACACGTAACTATTAAAAATTAGTTTAGCTTTTACTGCAGAGGATACTTTCGTTATACCAAAAGAAGTTGGTAATATTTATGAGCTTCTTTTTTAGGGCATTTTTAAAATTCAATTGAGAAACGATCACTAGATTAGAAAGAAAAAAATCATAACCTCTCATTCTGTGATGTGCACTCGCCGAGTATAGTCGTATTCGCAGTGCTGCGCTAAATTAACTGTGTTTTAAAACATCGACCATAAAATAATTCTAATAAAATGCCTGATAATGTAAAAACAAGGTCAGCAGCGGACAAAGAAGCTCTGATTCAAAGAATTGTAGAAAATGTGCTGAGTTCTGATACTCTACTGATAAAGCTAACTGAGAAAGTTCGTGACATGTTGACGGAAGAACTAAATCGAGAGCGCAAAGAGCATGATAAGAAAACTAAAAAGTTGGAATCTTATATCAAGCAACTCAAAAATAAAAATTCCGACTTAATTGATAACATGGAGCAATACTCAAGAATCAACAACTTAAGATTCTTTGGAGTGCCGGAAACCAAGAATGAATCTACCGACGTAGTAATCAGCAACTTATGTAAGGAAAAGCTCGGTATCAACGTAACTTCTGAAATGATAGATTGCAGCCACAGACTTCGCGCTAGAGAGGGCCAGTATACCTATACCAATTGTATGTTTTTGAACAGAAATATTAAGAAGCTTGTCTACAGTAAAAAAGTTTCCTAAAGAACACCAAAATAGCAATCAAAGAAGATCTCACTAAAACACGTGTCCAGCTCCTGAAATTGGCATTCGAAACATATGGATATAAAAATGTTTGGTCGTCCGATGGAAACATTTTAGCGAAAGTCAAAGGCAAACTACTATGTATTGTTAAGTCGAGGATATATCGAAATAACGCCGCAAAACACGTGCAACCCGAGCACATAATCAGTGTTCGCAGTTTATAGCGTGTTACCATATATACTTAAAGCTACATTTTTATATTTTCCACTCGCTTTATCAGTTGTTTATTCAGCCAATATTCAAGCAAATATTAGTCAAGAAGTTATTTACCATCATTAATCTGCAGATCCAAATTCACCTTTTTTGCATTCCTTATTGCAGTTGTTCATTCATTAATTTTATTTTCAATTTTAAAAAATCTAAGCAGTTGTATACATTTTTATCTAAGCGGTAGATAACAGTCTGATCGATTAGGTAATTAAATATCTTGGCTGATTTTACCACAGTTATCTAATAATTCATCATCTTAATGTAGTTGCGAAAATGTTACCTTTACATGTAAATATTTGTAATTCGTACACCGTATTTCCTATATCATTGTAATTAATTGATTTTGTACCTATGTCTTTTCAGTTAATTAAACCAGCCTACATTAATATCAGATCGTTGCTCCCCAAATTGGAAGAAATCAGGGATTGTGATGTCAACCATGACATCGTTGCTATTAGTGAGACGTTGCTGAATGAAGGTATAGATAATGATCTACTCAATATTGATGGCTACCGTATTATTCGCATGGACCGTAAAGCAAGAGGTGGTGGCGTTTGTATTTATATTCGTAACTTCTTTAATTACAGAAGTATAATCAGAGGTCGCGACATTGAACAGCTTTGGTTATAATTAAAGTTTCATAAACTATCATTAGTTTTTGGCGTTGTATACAAATTATCTTCTCTTAATTATAAATATGTTTCTGATCAGCTCGAACAAACACTAATTTTGGGCACTGCCATCTCTGACATTAATTTACTTAAACCGTTTTAGCGGTATGTCTACCGCTTTTGCTTTTCAAATACCGCCCTACCGTTAAGTGTTAGATATCTACCGTTCTTCCTAGAATCGTAAACCAAGTAGGGTACAATCATATCTACACTATAATAAATTTTATGGGGGGAGTGTAAACTTTGCAAATTCTTTTAGAACTTATCAATACGGTCGCTTAAAAGTATATTATGTTATTAGGTTCAAGTTATACTTTATGTGGCGAGGTTGGACAGGTTATCTGCCGAGCTTGCGAGGCAGATAAGTACAGAAGAGCCACATAAAGATACTTTTGCTCCGAATAACATATAGTATTTTTTCTTCAAACTTTTTTATAACAAATTATTTACAATTTTGTGGAAGATAAAGTTGCCAGCGCAAGATAATAACTTTATCTGCCGCTGACGAGCGGCAGACAAAGTCGTCAGCGGCAGATAAAGTGTTTTAGATGCCATGGCAATGAAGTGACCGTTTAGCATCATCAATCAAAGAGTATAATGGCACATTTTACTGCCGTTTGAAGACGAACATTTATATTACTCTCGCAGAGCTTGTTATTTAGATTAATCTGTATGAGGTTTCCCTACGAATCTTTGAGCATTGCACTTTTGTATTATTCCTTCGTGATTGCCGCAAATTTAAGCTAGTTAGATACAAAAGTAATATCAAAGGGTAGACATGAACGATTATGCTGTTAGCTGTACATTTTTCAAATATAGCAAAATCCTCTGGTATTCAACAACTAGATATTGGCGTGTACTCCTTAATTCAAACGTTTACCACATTCTTTGATAAATGTAGAAAGAACTTTTTCACACGTAAACTTGATGAAAAAAAATTGTTTGTCTACGAATAATATTGTAGGACTTTTATACAGTAACAAGTATTTAACGAGCAATACTTGTTATGATTTGAAGGTGACTAAACAATTTTTAAACCGCCATTATTCTAGCTTTGCAATTCTGATGTAGATTCAGATTAATTGGTTTTTATTTCATTTTATTTTATTCATATACCTGATATTATTGTCATTGTAGAAGAAAATGTTAAAAGCAACTTTCTTTTTAATATAAAAATAAGTAGAAATTGTTATGTTTTTTGGTTTTTATTTGTTGAGCCCATTATTCTACCGTTTCTAAATTCGAATTTCCCGCTTTTTTAATGATGATTCTACCCCTACTTTCGGTGAACGTCTGGCAACACTGCCTACAGATGCTTTAAACAATTTGACCTAGCCCCTAGCCTCATTTTACAATTAATTGAGTCAGATACCCTTCCAGATGATTTATCAGATACCTGATTTTAACGAAAAAGTCGTTTTTTGTGTAACAATATAATCTCATTGTTGCCATGCTTCGATCATTACAAGTAGAATTACCAAGAAGAGAGCCCCGTGAATAACTGATAATATTAAATTGCTAATGTCTCTAAGAGACAAATCCAAGCAAAGGTTTAAGAAATCTAGAACTACTTTTCAGTGGAATTACTATAAAATGATGCGCAATTTCACCACGCAAGCTATCAAAAGAGAAAAGAACGCTTACTTTGAGTTTGTCTTGAGTAATCGGCATTGTAAATCTATGTGGAAAGAGTTCAAGTCTTTAAAAATTGGTAGCGGGATCAAACACAGCTTGCCTGGTAAACTCTTTAGTCCTAATGAAATCAACAACTATGTAAAGTATTGCAACCCTTAGGTTAGGGGCTGCAACCCTTATGGTGGTCTTAGGGGAAGTTTTCCCTCTTAGACCACAAATTTCGCTTCTTCGGAGAATAACTCGATCGCTGTACCCTGCTCTTAATTTAGGGGTTGTAAAGCCTAATTTCAATAAAATAAAACACCAAAGAATAATATAACACTATATTGAAAAACAAGTATCAATTCTGCCCAATTACAATGATCATTCTCCCAAACGGCTCTATGCTTAAATTGCTATAGTTTCGTGAAAATAATTGATCGGAATTACGCTTAAAGTTTATGACATCAATTTACTTTGGAAGGAAAGAATAAATCTAGCGGCGGCCCTTTGAGTTGGTTAATATAAAATAACAACAATTACGTCTGACCTGTTACTCCTGCGTTGGCTACTTCCCCTTGATTTAATTATTTAGTTTAAACGGCGCGACGGTGTTCAGTTATAATAATTTAAATATGTTCGGCTAGATTCTAGATCCCCTGGTTGGCAATCCTTGAATTTTGAGTGGCTTGTCACATGCACTAGTCACATAACGATTTGAATATAACTTTCAATTTTGACTTAGGTTGTTTCGCCCGGCTCGCGGCATGGCGCCGGGACGCGGTCGCCCGAAACGGCTTTTGCCGGTAATTAGTTATTATCTCGCGGGATACGGAAAGACTGACTGTCCAGTTCGCGTTCCCCAAAAGGTAATTTTCTTTCGGGACAAAAACGATTGTCTTTCGTACTCTCCCGTTTTGCAAGATAGCATTTTTGAATTACAACTCGCGGATTCTTGGATTTGCAATGTTGCATTTCTCACGCGGATTTGCCTGAATGTCAATTCGACAGTTCTATATTCTCTGAATTACCGGCACCGGATGTAATTCAATACTTTGTGCTTATTGTATTATAACGTTTTGCGTTCTTACTAACTGGAACTTTTGCATTCGCTATGAATTTAATTTATGCAGGAGCGGCTTTGATTTATTCTTCCTCTTGACAACTTAAAATCTATAAGGTTTATAATTATAAATGCAATTTCTTGCGGGTTGTTACACTACTCCCCGCTTTTTAAAAGTAGGCATGTCCTTATGGACATGTCTGCTTTTTTAACAAAAACCCTTGATCTGTAAGTGAAATTAAATATTACTGCTGATTATATTGACTCATTTTTCTTACTTTATTGCCCTAAAGTGTCTTTATGCCTCATACCGTGTTTTTGCGCTCACTTGTTTTTATTGCTCTGCTTTGTGACGCAGTTGACTTAGCACTACACTCTTTTTTAATATGATTTGTCCACTGATTTTGTTTTAATACTCTGCTTTTGAAACACTCTCGCACTTCGCGTTTCACTACTATGTTGACGTGGAGTGTCATCCTTAGGCTGTAGACTGCTGTTTTACCGCTCGGTCTTCTTCCTTTCGATAATTTGTTTACTTCCTTCTCTGCATTATCTTATTTTCTATCCTTTTCATTTGTGTTGTCGCTTTTAAAAAATTTTTATTTTATTATTTGCACCTCTTCTTTTTATTTATTTCGGGATTCATTACCAATATTTATTATTTATTCGTATTAATTATTATTGTATTATTTGTCTATCTTCTTCATCATATTTATTTGTAATTTTATGATTACTTAATTATTATTTATTCATGGTTGTGTTTGGAATTTCTTCCCAAAGGTAAGGAAAAAGGAAGGTGCAACAGAGGCTATTGTTGCAGGCATGACGGCCTCCAGGGTAAAGGATAATTAAGGGTTGGAAAACTGTATAAAGTGGTTGATTTTATATAATGATGAGGTGAAAATGTTATCTTCGTTCTTCGATTACTATGATTTGAGTCGTTGTTTTATTTATTTGTGATATTACTTCTGCTTTCCCATGGTACATTAGCTGATCCCTTTGCCATAGTAGTCTTGTAGTAATCCCCTACTATTTCTTCATAATTGGAATTTACATAATGACTTGTATATTCGCATGAAACTTCTGAATTTAAGCTAATTTACTTTTCTTCCCATTTTACTGTAGCATAATATTCCTTCGTATTCCTTGTTGTTGCTGCAGTTACTATAACTTTTGACTACGAGTGATCGTCATTATTGTACGATCCTCATTCGCATTTGGCGTCTTCGGTTACTTCACGTACTACGCTTCCTATTGCTGTAGTGGTACCATTAATTTATATTTTTCGTATTACTTCATTATAAATTCTTATACTTTCATATCTATGTACGCTTCATTATTCTTCTTGTCCTGGTGCCTTAACAACGGTTCACTGACCTTCGGCTACCCTTGAGGACCTTAAATGCATCCCACATTTGGGTATTTTCCTGGTGCCTCAAAAGCGGTTCTCTGACCTTCGGCTACCTTTAAGGAACTTTAATGCATCCCATACTGGGTTATATTTTTTTGTAACCTCTACCAAAAATGCCTAAACTTTATATTGCTTAAATTCATTCCTTTGTATGATTTTTCCTTGTAGTCCTGCTGTGGATTTGGGCAATCGGCTATGTCCTGGCTGGATACTGATGTAATGTTGTTGGGTTTGTTCCTTTGTATGTTATAATCGCGAACTTGTACGCGCACTATTCACTTGATATTAATGTCAACAACGGTATGAGCATTTTTGTTAACTTAACCGTAATATGAATTTTGTATAAGTAATTTTTCTAATTACCAAATTAAATCTTATTAGTTAAAATCAATTCTTTGATTTAATCATTAACCTTGAAACTCTAATGAGAAACATAAAACAAGTTGATAATCATTGAAAACTAAAAATAAAAAAATATTCATATGATATTATATTGAAAATTAAAATTGGTTTCTATTTGCCTAAGCAACCGTTTCTCTTTTTAGCTTCGCATTCATATTATTACTGCAAAAAGATTAATTTGCAAAGATTATCACTTAATTATAGATTTCATAATTCTTAATTAAAATCATATTTATCATTTAAACCATTCTCATTGAAACTCAAATGAGAAACGACACACGTTTATAATCTTTAATAGAATTAAAAATTATCCTATATTATTGTATTGAAAATTAATATAATTTATATTTGATAAACTAACTGTTTCTCCTTTTAGCTTCGCTGTTTATTATTATTAATAAAGTAATTATGTTTAAAAACGTTTTAAATGAGTATTTCCCATTATTCTGTTTCCTTGTAATTCCTCCTACGTTAGTAAGCTTTAAAATATTATTATTCCTACTTAATATTAATTCCCATTATTTATTTTTTCCTTACGTAACTGTACCCTGATATTTACTTTTAAAAATATTGTTAGTGTTTGTTAATTGTTTTGGTACCGAATAAGAAAATTGTTTTAATATTATTGTATTAGTGCTTTTCACTTAAGCTTGACCTTAAAAATTTACTATGGCCAGTGTTTATTTATTTTTATTCTATCATTGTTAACGATCTGAAGTACTAACATCGTACTTTATATTTATTTATTACTTTATGCTTTTTCTTATTCGTTCCTTATTTTTGGATGTCTATTGGTCGCCTTTTACGACCCGCTAGACTCCTAAGCGGTGGAAATATTCTAAACCCCGTTTTCCACACAAGGATTAAATTTTGGGATAACTTATATTTATATTTACTTTAACTCTTTAAGAGATTATGAATCTGAAATGAAACTTATAAATTATAAATCTGGATTGAAAATGATTAATCTGGAATGAAAATGAATTTCCTTAGCCGGGAAAAAATTTGGGATGTCTTTTAGTCGCCTTTTACGACACGCCAGACTCCTGGGCGGTGGAAATATTCTAAGCCCCGTTCCCACACAGGGAATAAACCTTGGGATATCTTTTTGTCGCCTTTTACGACACGCCAGACTCCTGGGCGGTGGGAATATTCGATCCCCGTTCGCACACAGGGAATAAAATTTTGCTGTGATATTGCTTTCACTTTTCATTCTTCCATTTATTTTATTTATTTCTTTTCCTTATTTACCTTTATTATTTATTGTTGCCTTAATGATTTTTATTGGTTAATTGTATATTATAATAAAGCGTCTTCTCAAAAACATACATGTTATTTGTGTTAAAAAATATTTTTGATAGTGTACCAACTCGTTTTAAATTATCAAATAATTTAGAAACCTATAAACGCAATTTAAAAAATGGATTGTTGAACAGTCCTTGGATTGTTACGCTTTACTAACAGAACTTATTGAATAATAATTTTTCGTTGTTATTTGTTCCTAAAATTTTGATATTTGCTTATTATTTTATTTTTATTTTTATAAATATCAGTCTTTATTTTAACATACTTACCTTACGCCTTGCTTAACCTTGTGTGTGGCTAATATTGTTAATGTGTGAAATAAATATTGTATTGTTTATTTTTGTATTATCTACATATATTTTGTTGATTGTTTAATAATTAATTATTTAGTTTCTTCTTTATTGCATATTTTTAAACTTTATATTTTTGGCTTCGCAATTTATTTCATTGAAATTTATAGTTTTAGCTTCACACTTTATTTTGGTGAAATTTATATTTTTAGCTTCGCAATTTATTTTTGGTGAAATTTATGTTTTTAGCTTCGCAATTTATTTTGGTGAAATTTATAGTTTTAGCTTCATGATTTATTTTGGTACGGGGAGGTAGTATTAAGTTTATAATAATTTTATTTCGTTTTTCTTCGTATTCTGCACTTTCTTGATTTTCTTAAATTTCTTCTTCCTTTTTTCTTCGCTTAAGTTTTGTTTCTTCGATACACAAGTTTTTCACTTACCATATTTACCTGTTCCTTTATATTACTTCCCTGGAACACTTCTTAATAATTCGGTACCTTTTTACTTACACATTTTAAATTTTCTTCCTTTATTTTCTTAGATTCTTCTTTCGAATCCCTACGTAATTTTTCTTCCTTCTTTTTCTTAGATTCTTCTCTCGAATCCCTACCTAATTTTTCTTTCTTATTTTTCTTAGATTCTTCTTTCGAATCCCTACGTAATTTATCTTCCTTACTTTATTTTCATATTCTTGCTGCAGGATTTATTTTTCTTCTTCTTCACTTAGTTTTCCAACACTGTGGATAAAAATATTGCCTACTTCATTGGCATTTCCATTTATATGCTTTCTCCTAGCATTTTTACCTTTGTGAACCATGGCTTCCTTACTGAACTTTCTCCCTAGTTCCTTGTCACTTTTCCCGTGACTTTTCCGGCACTGTTTCCAATATCCTCTTTGCGCACTAAAGAGTTTAAGATTGCGTCTAGGTGATCAGCCTGTATGACGTCCCTCTTTTTATTGGTTTTATTTGCCTTCTTGCTTCCTACTGATTCTCTAGCTGCGGATCCTGTTTTCGGTTCCTTTGAGCTTTTTCTTGAGAATCTTCGAATTGTGTCACTCCACCTCCTGCCGAATGCAAGAGCGAGTAATGTTGCTGAGTGCAACCTCCGTCTCGAACCTCTGCCGATGATTGAGACCCACAATTCCCAACTTTACTTTTTTTATGGGTATTCCATCGTTTTTCCCTCCTACTTGGGGTTACTGGAATCCCTGAGATTTCTTAAATTTCGCATTGTGTCACTCCACCTCTTGCCGAATGCAAGAGCGAGTAATGTTGCTGAGTGCAACCTCCGCCTCGAACCTCTGCCGATGATTGAGACCCACAATTCCCAACTTTACTTTTTTTATGGGTATTCCATCGTTTTTCCCTCCTACTTGGGGTTACTGGAATCCCTGAGATTTCTTAAATTTCGCATTGTGTCACTCCACCTCTTGCCGAATGCAAGAGCGAGTAATGTTGCTGAGTGCAACCTCCGTCTCGAACCTCTGACGATGATTGAGACCCACAATTTCCCACTACAATTTTTATGGGTATTTCGTCGTTTTTCCCTCTTACCTAGGGTGACTGGAATCCCTGAAATCTCTTAATTTTTGTACCTGACAGCTATATTTCCTTATTTTTCTTTCTTCTAAAATATCTTCATTATAATCTTCTTGTGTATCGCTATTATTATTTAATACCTCCTCTGTACTTATTTCATTATTAATTTAATTGTACCGCATTTTAAAATTGTTAATCATTGTTTTGGATTGGCGCAAATTGTTAATTCCCTGCCCCATACTGTTAAGGTGCAGGTGGAAATTTTTTTCACCGTTTTATTATTAATTAGCCAATTATAACTTAAAATTTTGATTTACCTTATTGTGAGTTCTTCCCTAGTCCCGCTTTTTTTTAACTTCCCTCGTAGCTTCTAGAGTTTACCTTCGCCTTAACGTTTCTATTACTGTTAGCGTTATTACCTCAATATTTTGTTGTATATTACCTACTATTATAATTGATTTTTTTTTCTAACTGTGCGTACCTTTATAATTTTAAAATTTATTCTAGTGTTGTGACTTTTTTCTTGCATTATTTCCCATGTAATTGTTATAAGGGGGTTGCTGCCGCCCTGTCATTTGATTTGTTGTATTAACCCCGCCTTGCGGCTTATAAAAATTGCGTTCCCTTTTATTGTTAAGATTGGTTTGACCGCCTAAGTTATTGTTAACATATCCTTGATACCTGTGAAATTTTTCCAACCTAACATTAGGATTTGCATTATTTTGTGCCTTGTAAAAATTTGGCTGGTTCCGCCCTGCCTAAACTTCAAATAACAATTTTGTGCTATGTGATTATTACGACCGCAATTAAAACAAGTTCTGCTTTGTGTTGCGCGCATTGTAAAAACTGTATTATTATTATATTTATTTATAAACATTTTGTCTGATAATTCAAATTGAATGGCAAATTGTTCCGCTTTGTCGAAATCTACGTTCTCGGTTCGCATTAATAGTGGACCTAGCTGTTTCAAAATGTTTTTGTGTACCCCTGTTCGAAATTGATTCAAAAGTAATTCCCCGATTTTCTTCCTTAGACCAGGCTTTTCACTGTCCGTCGCATGTTTTAAATCGTCTGTTAAAATTTCTGTGCCTAACGTTTTTAATCGCAACACATAATTAGCTATTGATTCGTCGTATTTTTGATAACATTTACCCAGCCGTATGAGCGCTTCGCCCGGTATTTTCGCTGGTGTAAACTTGCCTATTAGTTTTTCCTTTAACTCATTATAACTTAAACTGTCGAGGTCTTGGTTGGTTCTAAAATAACTATAAGCATCCCCTGTTAACCTATATTTCAATATGTTTAATTTTGTACTATCCGACCAATTGTCTAAAATGCCTCGTTGGTCTAATTTTTCAAAGTATTGCCTAATGTTATTTTTGCCACTAAAATTTTCCACGGTAGACGCAATCATACCTAGCGTCACAAATGGTTGTAATGTTGCTTGATTACCCGACGGCAATTCCGTGGCTGTTGCGTGCGATACCATTTTATTTTAAATTTTGACCTAAAATATTTGAAAATATAGCCTTTCTACGCTAATTACTTTATGATTTGCGAAATTTTTAGCTAAGTGCTCACTGATTATTTAAAAATCCGTATATATATGCACCTATTTGTGAAATTTTTCCAATACTATAAATGGTGAACTTATTTTTCGGTTAAACGCGTAAAATAATTGTTTTTATGACTCCCTACGTTATTACTTTCATATTTGTCCTGATAATAATAATTTTTACAAGTTTTTGTTTGATTTTATTTATGCGACGCCTATGTGTGCCACCCTTGGCAAAGTTTTAAACGATATTTAATTGCAAAAATGATGCAGGAATTGTATTTATTGTGATTGTTATCCCTAATTGTTGCAGTTTATTAGCAGAAAAATTGTTTATGCTTCTTAAAATTGTTTTATTTGCTTACCAAATTTTTGAAGCCTCTTTTTACTATTTGCGCAGTATCGAGGATTAATAATTGTTACTATTTGTAGAGCGTTCGAGTTGTTTTAATTATCAGTACGCCGTTGAATTCGAAATTATTATTGCTGTCTTGTTGCACACAGAAACCTACCAAAATTTGATGCTCCTAGAGGAAAAACGTAGAAAAACACACAAAATCGCACAAAAATAAATTTATTTGCCTAGCTGCAAGCGTAAAATTGTTAGAAGCACATATTAATTTGGGCGCTCTCTGTAATTCCTTCCATAAATGTTATTTGATTTCCTTTTGATGAACAATACATTTTATTGGGGCTTGTAGCATTTCTTTTACCTAGCTATGATTGTTTGTCTGCCAAATTTTTGCAACCTATGATTTCCCTGCGTATTACCGACCGATAAAATTTCTTGCAAAACTCCTTCGTGCTGAAATGTGCACTAGGGGTTGTTTTTACGTTAGGGGGATGAAATACGAAAGTAACTCTTGTTGTCTGCCGCCAGATTGAGGGTTGGCAGATGTAAATTAGGTGTTGAAATTTTTATAAAAGTGAAAAAACTTATTCTAAGTTTTTAAGGGTGTATTTTCGGCCTTCCTGAGGTGCAAGGGATAAACGACCGAGTTAAAGGGGTTGTGCTGCCACCAATGTAAAGTATTGCTATGATTGGCAGATTCTAATTGAGTTATGTGTTTAAATTTTTATGAAAACAAGAGAAAAAAATCTAAGTTTCTTAAGGGGTTCAAACTTTTAATTCGGAGTAGGGTTAGTCTGCTGCCACCAATGTAAAGTATTGCAACCCTTAGGTTAGGGGCTGCAACCCTTATGGTGGTCTTAGGGGAAGTTTTCCCTCTTAGACCACAAATTTCGCTTCTTCGGAGAATAACTCGATCGCTGTACCCTGCTCTTAATTTAGGGGTTGTAAAGCCTAATTTCAATAAAATAAAACACCAAAGAATAATATAACACTATATTGAAAAACAAGTATCAATTCTGCCCAATTACAATGATCATTCGCCCAAACGGCTCTATGCTTAAATTGCTATAGTTTCGTGAAAATAATTGATCGGAATTACGCTTAAAGTTTATGACATCAATTTACTTTGGAAGGAAAGAATAAATCTAGCGGCGGCCCTTTGAGTTGGTTAATATAAAATAACAACAATTACGTCTGACCTGTTACTCCTGCGTTGGCTACTTCCCCTTGATTTAATTATTTAGTTTAAACGGCGCGACCGTGTTCAGTTATAATAATTTAAATATGTTCGGCTAGATTTTAGATCCCCTGGTTGGCAATCCTTGAATTTTGAGTGGCTTGTCACATGCACTAGTCACATAACGATTTGAATATAACTTTCAATTTTGACTTAGGTTGTTTCGCCCGGCTCGCGGCATGGCGCCGGGACGCGGTCGCCCGAAACGGCTTTTGCCGGTAATTAGTTATTATCTTGCGGGATACGGAAAGACTGACTGTCCAGTTCGCGTTCCCCAAAAGGTAATTTTCTTTCGGGACAAAAACGATTGTCTTTCGTACTCTCCCGTTTTGCAAGATAGCATTTTTGAATTACAACTCGCGGATTCTTGGATTTGCAATGTTGCATTTCTCACGCGGATTTGCCTGAATGTCAATTCGACAGTTCTACATTCTCTGAATTACCGGCACCGGATGTAATTCAATACTTTGTGCTTATTGTATTATAACGTTTTGCGTTCTTACCAACTGGAACTTTTGCATTCGCTATGAATTTAATTTATGCAGGAGCGGCTTTGATTTATTCTTCCTCTTGACAACTTAAAATCTATAAGGTTTATAATTATAAATGCAATTTCTTGCGGGTTGTTACAACTACTTCATTGATGCTATTCCAACAATCCAAAAGAATACTGCTGTACACAGTGAATTCTATAGAAATAACAAATTACTTACATATACTATTAAGTGCTGCTGTCCACTAATCTTACCTTACGTAACTCATATAGTAAATTCCTGTCTAGCTACTAATAAATTTCCCTCCGTGTGGAAGAATGCCATGGTTATTCTGATCCCAAAACATCACATCCTAAGGAATATAAAGATCAATTTATTGACAAAATGTGTGCCAAATTTGAGTACATGGTAAGCGATAAATGTGAGGCAATTCTTCGTTATGTAAATAAAATAAAAGCAATGGTCAGCGATAACTCTGATCGGTTTGCTACTGTTGATGAGCGTTTGGACGACCTAGAGCAGTACTCACGAAGAAATAGTCTTCGTGTCTACGGACTAAGTGAAACTGCAGGTGAAAATACCGATAACTTGGTGCTTGAATTATTTGAAACGAAACTAAAACTTAAGTTATCTCTTAGAGATATTGATAGAAGTCATCGGATCGGCCAAATAGCTACTGGTAGACAGAGGCCGATAATTGTCAAGTTTGTGTGCAGGGCTGAAGTTTCTACGCAGAAGAAAATGTTCAAGGGATCACGGTGTGTTATCAGAGAGGATCTGACCACTTATAGGGTAGCACTTCTTAAAGAAGCTGTCAAATGATATGGGCCATCGAATGTTTGGAGCAGCGACGGGCGAATATTGGTGAACAGCAACAGCAAGAAGTTTACCAGGTCCTACTTTCCAAATGATAACATTTAAAAATATTGTTGAAACACCACACAAAATGATTGTTCTAATAAATGATCGTGGTTTGGTTAATGAATATGAACAAACACTTTAATTAAACGGATTTATTATCCCTTCTTAAACATGTGTCATACATTAAAAACTGTCGTTATTATTCTGTCAAAACATTGCTTAGTAACTAACTTTTCGCGGCAACTCTACTAATAATTATAATTTAACATCTTCCCACCTAGAGTTGACGTGAAATTTCGAAAAACTTGTTACAAAAACAAAATTACAATACAAACATTTTGCTTTTTAATTGAAGTATCGTGCAGGGGAAATTATTTTTCTTCCTCTCCTGTTTACGGTTGGCAGGGATTCTGCTGCTTCCTCGTCGTACGCTGCCTCTTCATTTCCATCTTGCGCGTCTGATTCTTCAGCATCTATCTCAGTACGATTATTTCTAGTATGTTCACTAGATTCTTCTCCGTCTTGTGTATATGAATGGTCTTCGTAAATCTCTAGTCTGTAGACTCTTTGAACTGGTCTTAACAACTGACCCTTTTCAGTCTGCAACTTAACCACACGACATACCTTATCTTTTCCAGGTATAATTTCTAACACTTTGGCTAAAGGCCATTCTAACCGTTTTTGTATATCGTTACTAACCAAAACTATTTCTCCAACTTTCAGTTCTGCTGTCGCTTTGCGGTGTGTTTTCTTCTCTATTAAAGCACCTAAATACTCAATGCGAAAACGTCTCCGTAAGTCTTCTTTTAACTTCAATAAATAGCGTAACCGGTTATTTAAATGTTCTCTGTCCGTTCGATCTAGATCGGCGGTTCCAACTTCCGTAACTTCCTGCAGAAACATGTTTGGTGTTAGTGGTGCAACTGTAGCATCGCTATCTGACATGTACGTTATTGGTCGATTATTAATTATCGATTCACATTCACATATTATAGTAGAAAGTTCTTCGTGTGTTACACAAGCTCTTCCTAATACTCGTTTCAATAAATCCTTTATGATTCGTACTAGACGTTCCCAAAATCCGCCCCACCATGGTGCTGCCGGGGGATTGAATCTCCATTTAATTTTTCTTATTTTTTAATTTTAATTTAATTCGCACTCAGCCAACAACCGTTAGGCCAATTACAGGCGTCGCTGTGCAGTTATGAGGACTTCCAACCCCACTAACGACTGTCATGATGTTGTATGACCGCCGGGACCAACTTTTTTCCGTGATAGCCGTACCACGAGGCGCCGAGAGATGCAACCGTGGAACTCCCATCCAAGCTCTGACCAGAGACCGCGTTGCTTAACTCTGATAATCGAACGTGGACGCTTGTTCAAGCTACACCACTCGGGACCCTTATGGTGGAGAAGGCTTCTATTTCTTGCCAGTTGATAGTTGACAACATATTTGCTGTTCCTACAAAATTTGTCCCATTGTCGCTATAGATTTTCGTGGGTCGACCTCTTCTTGCTATGAAACGTCGTAAAGCTTGTATAAATGCAGTAGTTGATAGACTCGGCACTATCTCTAAATGTATTGCTCTGTAGACGGCACACGTATATAGACAAATCCACACTTTATTTTTTCATTTTAAATACAATGGTCCGGCATAATCTACGCCGACTATTTTAAAAGTTTTAGCATCTCTAATTCTATCTATTGGTAATGGGCATGGAATAGTTTCTACGTGCTTTTCTGTAAATCTTTTACACGTCACACATTTTTTTATCACATTATTGATAGCTTTTCTGCTCTTTGTGATCCAATATTCTTCTCTTAAGTTGTTCAGCAATATTTGTACACCAGCATGCTTTAGTTTCTCATGTTTTTCTCTTATCAACATTTTCACTACTGGATGCTGATCAGGTAAGACAATTGGATACTTGAAGTTTTTGCTGTCTTCTCGTAAAGTTATTCTTGTAGTGACTCTGATGATACCCTCTTGATCGTAGAATGTGTTTAGAGAATTAATATCTTTCAAATCATTTCCGTACCATTCAGTTTGAATTAATTTCATCAGTTTTTCTCAGCACGGCTTAATTCTTCTACTCTTAAATAACCTTTTCGTTCTTCTTTGTCCTTTTCTTTAAATCGCATCATCCAGCCTATCATATTTATTATTCTTTGAAAATCGGAAAAGTATTGATAGTACCATCCAGTATCGTTTTTATGTGTTTTCGCAACCATGTCCGTGGCTTCAATTATCTTTTTTTCAAGTGTTGTCTCTGGCCATTCTTGTGGATTCTCATATAACCAGGAAGGACCCTCCCACCATCGCTCTTCGATAATTTGTCTTGTGGAAGAGCCTCTGGACGGTAAATCTGCCGGATTTAAATCTCCTGGTATATGCTTCCAATCTTTTATTTTCGTTAACTCATGAATCTCTTTTATTCGGTTTTTTACAAACATTTCTTGTTTTCCATTTCCTTGAATCCAATTTAAAACAGTGGTTGAGTCACTCCAATATGTGACCGGTATCTCTCGATCACTTGTTAGACTCTTCAACACCTCCGCTGTTAAACGAACTCCCACCGTGGCAGCCATCAACTCGAGTCGAGGAATTGTTACCTTTTTTAATGGTGCAATTCTTGCTTTTGCTTGTATAAGCTGTACACATACCGTATCTTGTTTCTCCGAACGTGCAAATACTGCACATGCATACGCTATTTTGCTCGCATCACAAAATGTATGTAAGCTGTAGTTTGCATTTTCGAGAAGTGCCCATCTAGGTAATCTTACTTGTGATATTGCCGGAAGCTCTTTGTACCAATTTAGAAACTTCAATCGAATATCTTCACTTACTTCGCTGTCCCAATTCACATTCTTAACCCATAAGTCTTGCAGTAACAACTTAGGATATATCATTATCGGGCAGAGTATACCAATTGGATCAAAGATTTTGGGTGAAATGGACAAAATAGTTCTTTTAGTTACAAATGTCAACTCTGTAGGCTTCAGGAAATCCATATTAAATTCAATAATATCGCTTGATTTATTCCATTTCAAACCGAGGACCATAGCCGCCTGATTTTTCTGGTTGTCGAACGAATATTCCCAGCCTCGTAAATCGAATTGTCCACTACTCATTACCTTGCTGGCTTTTTCTATGAATCGTTTTAATTCGTTTTCGTTGCTGACACTGGTGACGCAGTTATCTACATAAAAACATTCTTTTAATTTTAATACAATGTTCTCACTATAGTTTAGTTTCGGATCATTCTCTAGATTCTTCAAACTGCTCAATATTTTATCTATATGGTAATTCATTACAGCATTTAACAAGAATGGGCTGCTTGATATCCCAAAAACTACACGACAATGTCTGTAAATCATGATCTGATCATCTTCATTCCATAAAAATTTTAAGAATTTACGATCTTTTTCATTGACGCTTATTTGTAAGAATGCTCGCTTAATATCTGCGATCACGCCTATTCGGTTTAATCGAAATCGTAATAACACCGAATTGATAAGTTTTATTAAATTTGGACCTGTTTCAAGACAATCATTTAGTGACGATTCATTTTTTCTTTTAGCAGATGCATCAAATACATGCCGGACTGGTGTGGTGCTGTTCTCCTTTATGACATGTCGGTGTGGCAAAAAATGTCCCGTCTCTAGATCACTGCTATCTATTTCTTCAATAATTTCATCGGTTAGCCATGTTTTTAGTATCTGGTCATAAACTTCATAATTACCGTCACTTTTCAATTTTTTTGTAAGAGAAAATAATCTTTTTTCGGCAATATCATAATTGGTTTTCAACTCATCTCTACTTTCCCGCCAAGGCAATCTAACTTCGTATCTTCCTTCATTATTTACGCGTATTGTTTCCAGGAATCTCAATTTAACTTCTTCATTTCTTTCTTGTTTTGTCTTCACTTTGACCGGATCTTTAATACCTATTAGCTCTAAGTCCCATAACTCGCTAATTTTCCTATCGTTTACTAACATTGAAATAACATTCATCGCTTCACAAGTATTATCTTGATTATCAGACACTTTGCCCATGACTGTCTATCCTAAAGTGGTTTCCATCGCTACTAATCCACATTTCAACTCTTGTTTTCGAACCGTGTATAATTTTCCAGCAATATCTGCTCCCATCAATATTTGTACATCTCCGTTTTTGCCGATGTCCGTCAACTCGATTTTATTCTCTTTTAATTCTCGAATCCACTCCATATCTTCGACACATGTTATTCCATCGACAATTGTGGGTTGACCTAAAACTTCAATAAGACAAGAGTAGTTTTTATTAAGCGATATGAGTTTTATTTTATAACGGTTATGCTCTTGCCGGCTAGCCTGAACACCTCCGAACAACGTATGATTTAAATATTCTTTCCTTATTATTGGTAACTTCATGGACTTTGCAAAATCTTCAAGTATGTATGATCTTTGCGATCCTGTATCTATCATGGCTCGTGCTTGCTTTCTAATTTTGTTGTGTGTCACATTTACGACCAAAGTTTGCAAAAATATAACTGGATTCTTAGAAAAGTTACTTAGATTTGCATCTTTATGTATTCTTTCTTCGCTATTATTACATTCTTTGGCGTGTTCTTGCATCGTTCCTACTTTTGGACACATCGTTACTACATGTCTGTCCTCACATACAGCGCATTTTATAAAGGCTTTGCAATTTTTTGCGAAATGGTTCGATTTAAGACAGTAGAAACAACATTTCTTTTCCTTGATAATTTTCTTCTTTGCTTCTATCGTCATCTTTTTTGCCCGATAACAATCAGCGCTTCTATGGCTTTTCGAACAGAAAATACAACCACTGTTTTGTTTTCCACCTTTGACACTTATCAAACTAGTTGTGGTAGCTATATCTTCTTCTTTTTGGATAGGAATCCTTTTCTTTCTAGTTTTCTGATCGTTATTATTGATATAAAAGCCTGCAGTTGCTAAATTAACACGCTCGTCATTTTCAACTTCATTTCTTAGAAATGCCATTAATTTAGTCAATCTATTCTTTGTCTTCAATGTCACTGACGATCCAGCTTCTGTGATTTCTTCCGGAATGATCTGTATTCGTTGCCATGCTCGTAACAGATCCTTTGGCATACAGGATTCGACCAGTGGGTATAGCATAGCCGCATATTTTTCGGTGGTCACTCCTAACGATTCCAGTGCCCTCAGTTTTGTCTCCAACATGTCATAAAGAGAGCAAAGTGACAATTCGTTTTTATTCATAACCTTAGTTAAGACTAAAGAGAGTAGTTCTCGTACATAAACTTCTACTTGTAGATCATCTCTGCCGAAACGAGCTTTGAGTCCATCTACCGCTTTTCTGTAATTATCACCGGTTGGGGGAAAGCTGGCCACCAAATCTCTAGCTCGACTCCCTTCGATAGTAGCTTGTATGAGATATTGGAATTTGTCTTCCGGGGCTAACTCGTTGTCTTCATCTATTTTCCGGAACTGACTCTAAAACTGAAGCCATTCCTTTATCTCACCTCCATATTCTATTAACTCTATCTGGGGCAGTTTATATTTTCGACTGGCACCTTGCATTACATTAGCTTGGACTGGTGACTGTACACTGGCCACACCTACTTCTTGAAAATATTTTGTAAACTTTAGTTGCAACGTAATGAATTTAGTTTGATACTCATCGGATTCACTTGACTCTTTTTCGAATTCGGAGGGCTCCCTTGTATCATCATCTAAAAGACGTTCTAAAATATGTTTGTCTAACGTCAACAGTTCATTGACCTTTCTTTCTAACATCGTAATTTGGGCTTCTAAATATTCTATGTCTGGAGCTTCTGTTTCCATTACAGCTTCTATTTGATTATACAACTTCGTAAAAGAACTTCTAAGAGCTGTTCTGGCTTTTTTATCTTTCTCCATGACTTTTTGTTCACTTTTCCTAGCCTCTTTATGTTAACCACGACCTGCGGTCCTGTCATGGTCGCCAATTATGTTGAAACACAACACAAAATGATTGTTCTAATAAATGATCCTGGTTTGGTTAATAAATATGAACAAACACTTTAATTAAACGGATTTATTATCCCTTCTTAAACATGTGTCATACATTAAAAACTGTCGTTATTATTCTGTCAAAACATTGCTTAGTAACTAACTTTTCGCGGCAACTCTACTAATAATTATAATTTAACAAATATGTTTATCCACAAACGTCACAAAAGTGACAACTTATGTGTCTTTATTGACAAGGTGAAAGTGTCACTTTATCTGCCTAAGCAGATAAAATAGCAAATTTGCCTACTTTATCTGCCTAAGCACACAAAATCGTTGCTCTCTTTCTTTCTTTCTATGTTTGTTCGGTATCTCCTCCGAAGATACTGGACCGATTAAATTGTATGATGGCTTAAAATTTTGCTAATTTTTAGACTTAGATCGTAGGCCGGTTTTTATTTTCAAAAAGAGTACGAAAAAGTTTTAATTTAAATAAACCTTTAAGCAGCGGATCGGAGCACCTGTCGCCGTGGGTTATGGTGTGACAGCTGCTGTAGCCGTGTGCTATTAGCTCGGGTGATTCAGTATGTTCATATATCATTACAGTAGTGCCTTATTTGAACAACAGAGGTTGGCGCAGGAGTACAGTGCTCGCCTGTCACGCGGGTGGCCTGGGTCGATTTCCGGCCGATGCATCCTTTTTTTTAAATTCATATTAATGAAATTTACCTGAATACGTTTTCGGATAAAATAGTATATGTTATTCGGAGTAAAAGTGACTTATGTGGCTTAGCTGAATTATTTGCCTCACTAACTTTCGGCTAAATAAACTTCAGCTTCGCCACATTAAGCTGTGGCCAGGTATTTTTGTTCAATTTGATAAACACACGGTTAGATACGTTATTTGTTTATTTGTCAATTTCTGTGTCTGATAAGTAACATTATTTTGGTTGTTACTCAGATAAATATGTTTTGCTTCTATTCTAATACTATTTAATTTTTACAAGGTATTATTTAATACGAATTAGTTTAACAATTTATATTGCATTTACGAATTTCAAATTATTTATCATTATTTTTAAATCCTTAAATACCCTAAATGTTAATTAGAAACTTTGTTCTATTTTTCCTTCTTTTAAGTTAGGTAGAAATAAATCCGTTTTACATGTCTGTTTTAGTAGTTTAGTAACTTTTTGTTTACTTCTTTAATTTGCCAGATATAGTTCTATGTAATAATTTATGAACTGAATAATTTACATTTACTATCATGAAATTTATTTATTTATTGTAAATTTTAGTAGGAACATATCTATGTTTGTAACTAATTATATGTATTGCTATTGGGCGTAAGAGCAAGCTGTAAATTTTACGAATTTTTTATTTACCACCTTTCAGAAATATCAAAACTAACGGAGCTACAGGGCGTTAAAGTTTCAAATTGAAAATTAAACTTTAGCACAAAGACGGCTGGACAATTTTATTTTTGTTTATCTCTGTTGTCAAGCAATGGCCCTGTCAACTAGTTTTACATTGTAATTCTATTAATGTTATTGCTACAATAATGGCTCATGTTTATGAAAATAATGAATTAGTGAATATTATTATTATTACTAGCAACCAGTGAGACAAATGTCTCATTTAATAAAACAAAAAAGACCGTTTAAATAGAACAGCGTCCCGGACGGACCAGCGTCCCGGACGGACGGAAATCACGTGATTTCTCGAAAACCGGAAGTGTCACGTGACTGAAATTCGGTTCCTGACCTGACATGACCATTCCAAACATATAACTTTAATAACTTTCTTCTCTATCTCTTACGGTTTGGCTGCTGAAACAGCTTCCCGGACAGACAAGTCTATTAGATAAAGGATTATTAAGAATAATAAGCAGGCGGCAAGCCGATATCGCTTACGTTCATAAATACAAAATAAGCAGTTGTACATTTTCAACATATTTTAACATTATACAGCTAATTATTATTATATGTTTATTATTTACTGGGAGTGTCGTCAAAATTCCGCTGCCACATCGCTCTTATACGCGGAACGTATGTGTAGCAGCGAATGGTGATCATTTTGAACATATCATTTAAGTTAGATTGAGTTTAGTTTAATTCGTTAAGTAATTTTAGCTCTTAATTTAAACTTTACCACCCTGTACCTCCGTAGTTTTAATATTTCTCAAAAGTGGTAAATGAAAAAATGTATTTTTGTTAGCTTTATATTCTGGTAAACGGAACGAATCAACTTAAAAATCACCCTGTATAATCAACATAAAATTTTGTACAATGAATTATTAACAGAACGTTATAAAATAGTTGGTGAAATTAATTTATCTTTTGATAGTTTTGGTACTGCTGGGTGACTTTAATATTGACTATTTAACCATTGATAGAGCTAGTAGTGGATTGGTTTCTTTTAGTGAAAATTTTGATTTAAAACAAATTATTACGCATCCTATTTATTATCTGAGCCTAATCGACTTACTATTTATTAAAGATTCGTTAGTTGTTCAAGATAGTGGTGTAATTAGCATTGACAGGACACTGTCAGACCATGATCTAATTTACTGCACAATTACCTGGACATTCCTTACACTGGCCAATTTTATAAAACGTATAGGTCTCTCTGCAATATAAATTATGAAAAATCCTCTGCTGACTTGCGTTCCATCCCGTGGGCCAATGTATATGACCAGTGTTACGATTTGCGTTTTTTAGTGAAATGACTGTACTTTAGTTAGCTATTTGTATCATAAATATTTTAAGGTAGAATTCGTAGGTAAAATGTCATATTAAAATTACAACAAGCGAATGTTTAGCCGAGGTTTAGAAACGTGCCTTTCTATGGGAAGCTGGAGATATTTCAATCTCACGAATAGATTAGAGTAAATTTATGCAGGGTTTACTTCGTAAGCCGAAATATTGGCCGAAGGTATATGGCTACTACGTGGTCAGAAGTGCAACTGTTGCAAGTCGATCATAAAAATTTCGTGCCGGCGGGAGAAAATTCTTTTAGCAGAATTGTAAAACTTTATTAGCGATAATTTGCGAGAGGTCGAGCTTGACAAATTGTATTGTGTGAAAGCTTCTAATTCGTCAAATTTATAGGACTATTATGAACTGTCAAGTCCGTATGTACGTGCCAAAAGTCCAAAATTTAGACCTGCTCTGATAGGCATATTTGGAAATTTGTAAACGCCTACCGAGTTTTCTTTGTCAAACTGGACTTAGAATTTAGTTAGTTAATAAGATGTTAATAAGTAAAGTTAAGAAGCAACGGTATTAAACTCAAAGGTTCTGTAAACGGCAGAAAAATAAGTTAAAGTATTTGTACTCAAATGTTCTTATTAATCTCGCAACAGTAACTTTAGTCTTCGTGTCCAAGTGTATTTTAACTAAAAGGATTACCAGTTACCCCGACTTTAGGCGTATCGCGACACCAGGTAGATATACATTCCAAAGTTCAATTATTAACGTTTAATATTTTACAGTTGTTTGAAATTCATTCTCCATTGGTAACTAAACGAATAAGTAAACCTGCTGCTCCATAGATTACACCTAATTTGAGATTCCTTACGAAAGAACGCGACAAGGCTTTGCTGCGTTTCAAAGCTTGCAAATTAGAACCAGCTTGGCAATATTACAAAGAACTGCGTAATATAACAAACAATTCCTGTAGGCAAGAAGAGAAAAAATATGTTGATGCTCAATTTAAAAATAAGAACTGAGTTAAAATATGGAAAAAATCTGAAGCTATTAAATTTAGGTAAAATGAGAACTTTGTGGAACTTTCAGATCACTTATCGGATGTTAATCAAATTAATTTTTATTTAATCCAAAAAATTCCGAAAACTGATTTAAATCTTCAAAATGTAGCTACAATTTACCAAAACTTACATCTTGATTATCAGAGAGAAAAAGATTTATTTATCGTCTTACTATACAACATAGTTTGCTACATTTAACAAAAAATACCAAATCAAAACTTTACAAACTCACAAAAAAGTTGAAAATAAATAAGAACTAAAAACTAGGAATACTTTTGCATCGATTTGAAATAGTGGATGAGATTGATGTATTGAAATTATTAGTTCTATCAAAACTAAAGCTGTAGGATACGATGGTATAATTATTGCCATGATTAATCTTTGTGTTCCTTTTATACTCCCATTTTTAACTCATATTATAAATTTCATAATACGTAACGCGGTTTTCCCAAATACGTAGCTTTAGCTAAGGTTGATTCACCAAAACAATTAAAAGATTTAAGACCTATCAGCATATTGCCCATTTTTTCAAAAATCGTGGAAAAAAGCATGAATGTACAGTCGCGGAAACATAAACCGGGACAGGTCCTATAGGGCCAGTTTTCACTATTTGAATATTCTAATTTTGCCTTTCTAATTGTTTATGAAATCCTATCTATCATACGCCAGTGAACCAAAATGAACTCGTTAATGCAATATAAGCAGCTTGGGATAACATCAACAATGAGTTCATTCAGACAATTTAACTAAAGCAAATTTTAGTGTCCCGCTTTATACATTTCCGCAGTGGTACAACTACGTGAATTTATTGAAGCAGAGAATATATATATACCACGTTACAGTTGCTGCACAGCATTACTTGCTATTACTGATGACATTTTCAGAGCATTGGATCATGGAATGGCAACAATCCTAGTGTTGCTGGATTTTTCGAAGGCTTTCGATACTATAAATCACTCTACTTTGTTACATATCCTTCCGCACTTCGGTTTTACACCAAATCCTATAGCACTTCTTTGTCGTTATTTAACTGCTCGATCTCAAGCAGTTATTTATAGAAGCAAGCAGTCAGAATTTTTAAACATTACTTCAGGTATCCTTCAAGGATCAATTTTAGGACCAATCCTGTTTACTTTATGTACTTGTTTAAAATAAATATACCACTATTCATTTCTATGCTGATGACACCCAGCTTTATAAATGCTTTAAACCAAGACTTCTTAATATTGCTAAATCGCATTCGCTACTATTAAACCCAAATAAATCAAAGCTAATGGTGTTTTTTAGAAGAAGTGATCGAATTGTTATTCAGTCTCAAATTAAAATATCGTGTGTTAAAAAACAACTCATTTAGGGTAGGCCTTGGAAAGAAAGATAGACAATCTAGTCATGTCTTAACTTAAGTCTGTAGGTGAATATCAGATTTCAATTTGTTTATGAACACATCTGTCACTGCGACAGGTAAACGTTTACTCGTTTCAAGCAAAAACGAAAATAAGATGGCATGTACACAACAACAACGAGTGTAATAATCATAACGGTCAATAAAAATTGTTTTTGTTAAATGTTTTGTATATTTTTAGGAAAATATTTCAAGGTCAAGATGTAATTTAGTTATTTAGTTCTCTCTGACTTGGTAGTTCATTTGCATCAATGGGTATATCTCAAGTTACACAGTGATTTTGAAGGATATAGATACAAACACAGGGTTCACCTAATGTGCCAACATAACCAAGACATACATTTTTAGTGTCATCTCTTTCTCAAGCAAAATAATGCATATGTATTTATCTTTGTCGTAATTGCGCTGCCAACCTTGAAGCTAAAGCGCCAAAATTTACATTGCCAAGACGTGATATGTCCTACTGACGTTCAAAAACCTTACTATATTTTCAATTAATATCAAAGTATTCGGCACACCTTAGGCATTCTAGAAAGTTTCTATAGGGTCTCTCGTTTTTCTGTGTTGGTTTTTATAGAAATTTTTATTTAAAGGTTGTTTTGTTACGCGCCTCGTCTGCATTGATTAATAAAAATTGGGAAGCGTAGTTTTTTAATCAACGTATGCGATGCTCACACACGACACACTTCAGCAACATGACTATAATTTTCGAGAGTTCTTCGCAATTTAAATGTTTTTTTTTCTAGGAACTAGACGAATGTACTTCCTTACAATATAGCAACTTCATGTAAAACACTTAAAATGCGTACCGTTTTATGTTCCACAAAAATGATTTAGTTTGACCTTTAGGTGTCATTCGTAAAAAATTGTAGCAATCAAAAGCATACGTTTTTGAAAAACGAAAAGAAGCGTGGTGTGTTATTTATCTAGGGTGCTGTGCTCGCAATTGGGAAAAGGATAGAGCGTATTCATACGCTGTATTATAGAAGAAGATAGTACAAAAAATGGATGTTACACATCTTGGCACATAACCGTATGTAATACGTTAATGCTGTATTTGTATCTATACCTTTCAAAATCACTGAACGTCAAACTTCAATTTGATCATGGCATGCTGAGAATGAGTTTTTCTTTGGAACACACAATACATATTGACGGTGCTGAACTGGAATTAGTCAAAGCAGTCAAAAATTTGTGTTTGATGATAGACGAAGAGCTAAAGTTTACTGCTCACATTAATAAATGTATCAGTGGTGGTTACAACATGTTACGACTGCTGTACCAAAATCACCACGTATTAAATTGGGACCTTCGAAAAATCTTATGCGAATCTTTAGTGCTATCAAAACTTAATTATTGTGATTTCGTATACGGGTCTTGTTTATCTTATCTAGTCTCCGAAAAGATTTAAAGACTTTAAAATACATGTTTGAGGCTGATACTTGGATTTCGTAAATACGATCATATCTCACACAAACTGATCGACATTCGGTGGTTAAATATGTCTAATCGTAGGTTACTTCACGCTTTATGCTTGTACCATAAAATTGTTTTAGATAAAAAACCGAAATACTTATTCGCGTATGCACCGTTGTGACGAGTAGACGTACGCAGCTTGCTGTCCTCAACCGCATCACACTCAGGGGTTTACTATTTATTTAGTAATAGTCAGCACCTACTCCGCATTACAGTCAAATATGCCGTTCACGAGGAACTAGATTAACGACATTAACCAAATTGTTACTGCAGTGGTGACCATGGCCGTCGAAAAACTGTGGAACTACAAAAACTTCGTGGATAAGCTAACAACCAGTATCTCAAATGGTGTACCTACTTGAGAAGATCGAGGGTCGTATTACCGCACTAGAGGAAAATGCTAAGAAGATTGAAAATGTGATTATTACAATGAAACAAAAAGAAGAGCTGTTGATTAACGAAGTAGATTTCTTCGAACAGTACTGTAACGGTCTATACTTACTAATTATTTGCTTATTTTCGAGCAACGAATAATTGCCACTGTTAATGAAATTTTTAAAGAGAATTTTACAACCGGGTAGTCAGATGCCAGGGTTCAGTCTGATCAACTCAAATATACAATCAAGTACACATCAAATAAAGCGGTTTATTTTATATACTTATTTACAGTTTAAAATAATAACTAAAATATTCCATGTATTTTCAAATAAAAGATTTAGGCCATCCTTTTTTGTCGCATCAAATTCTTCTACATAAGTCGCATTACCAGCGGGAAAAATGTAGCTATTATTGCCATTACTTGTACGGCCTGTCTCACTTTCCATTTTTTTTTCTGCAATTTAGCCCACTTATTAACACAAACATAGGGTCTAGGACACTTCGCCAAAGGTCCATAACCCCCAATGCCCACAACGCCTAAAGTGCGCCCACAACCCCCAAATATTTAGCAGGCCCACTTCGCCCAAAGCGATCACAACGTCCAAAGATTTTCTAGGGCCACATCGCCCAATCAGTTGGTCCATAACACCCAAAGTCCACAACGCCCAAACTCTTAGCAGGCCCACTTCTCCCAACGAGTTGGTCCATAACCCCCAAAGCCCATAACGCCCAAAGCGCGTCCACAACCCCCAAATATTTAGCAGGCCCACTTCGCCCAATGCGCCCATAACTCCCAAGTAGCTTCGTATAAATTCGGCATTTCGGTTTTAAAACGTGTATTTCTGCCTGAATGTTCTTAGTTTTTCTTCGGGCATTCATAAAGTTCAGAAGTATACCTTAAGTCAATGTCATTATAAAATGCTTTTTCAATAGTTATTTTTTACACAGTGATTCTGAATGCCTTTTTTGTTTAGAAAATCATAAAGAAGATGGCACTTTTCTTCACTATTTTATTGAAATTGTTAATTATAAATTTGTCAGTTGCAAACTGAAGTCATTTTGACCATATTTTGAGTTACAATATACTACTATAAAAAAAATTACGTGTACACGTATCCAAACGATACTTTTTTAATGAGTTTGAAAAAAATCTATACTAGACGTTTGTTTAAAAATTTCTATATTTGCTAAATGAGTAAATACTTTTGGAAAATTATCTGTTTTGTAAACAACCAAAGTATAAGAACATACCTACCCAATTTCGCTTCCGAAATTTAAAATGAAATACATAAATTACTCAAAAAGATAAATATAATTTAGTTGTGTTTGGGAATATTATAAACAATATCAAGAGATTCCATTTTCACAAAAAAATCCTGAACTTCTTGCAAATTTTCCTCAAATCTATATCAAAACTTTTTAAACATAAACTCCAACAACATTTTTCATGAATTCCAACCGACCAAGTCATGAAAATACAAATTTCAAAATTAAGCTAAAGTTCTGTAAGCTTTAATTATACTTTGTCTACTCCAGTGGGATAAGTAACGCATTACGTCACTATATGACACTATTTCAGTTAGGTAATGAAGCTCATTACACCACACAGTTATGTAATGGTTTCATTACGCAACTGAGTTGTGTAATGACTTCATTACGTAACTGAAATAGTGTCAAATGAATGACATAATGACATTTGCCTACTAAAATATTTTTGAAAATGACGGATCTGAAATTTCTCTTAATGCACTTTTCTCAATTTTAGGCAGTCGTAGATAAAATTTTGTACAATACATGTGTGATAATGCATCATTAATATACTTGTGTGCTTACATAACTCGTGCTATGCACTCCTTTGTAACTTACACACACGTATATTAATGATGCTGTTATCCCACTTGTATAGTAAATAACTATTGTATAACTCAAACAACGGTAATACGTCTGCCAAATTCCGAAAAAATTACAAAAACGTGTCGGAATTTTATGAAAAAGCGGAAAAGCTTTGGAGAACAAATATCAGTTACATTCAAGTAAAATTGAAATATCATTTCTAATAGAAGCTTTAAGAAACATTTCTACAAAATGCTAGGACAATTTTCTTCAAGTTTCTGCAAAAGAACTAGTCAGAAATGCATGACCATGTTCAGTCAGACCAGCGGCGTAACAGCAAGAATTACAACTCGTATCACAATAGTATAATTTGAACAAAAATTTATGAGAAATAAAGCTATATTTTAATAACCAAATACTTAGGCAAGGCACACCAACTTGTCGGTAATAAATATAATATGACCAAACATTATTTTCATCTTGTATGGCTATGGAATATTCCCTAATAGGGGATTTTCATAAAATTATACAATTATAAATCGCAAAACACAAGTAAGCACGTGGTCGCTAATCTGCGCCGGACGCACTATTTGACGTCATCCTACGTCACAACCAATCACTGGCAAGCTTCTTGTCACGTGATAAATTCAAAATTATAACATTTTATAATTGTTTACCAGCAATAGCAAATGCTTTAAATTACTTATTTTTTTCAGTTTTATGCTTCTTTACCATATATACTACTAATTTAACGAATAAAAATTGAGGTATGATTTTTTGTGCAAATCCCCTATTTATGAATTCAACTATAAATCACTTAAAAATCAAATTGTCAAGTTCCACAATTAAGTGTAAATGTAGTTGCATTCATAAATTAGGAAATATTGTATAGCCCTACTAGATGAAAATAAATTTTATTCATATACTCTAGTATGTTACTTATTTTATTATTTTTAAATAATTATTAAATTATAATTACACTACAATAACAAAAAATGTATACGCAAGTATATACTTGCCTTCACCATATTTCGTTTTCGGCTTAACATTTTTACCTCACTAATGACACGCCTACCTGCTTTTAACAAGTTGTCACAAGGTTTACAAGATACCAATTGTAAGGGTATATTGAAATAATATGACGGCAACTACACCAATTCAACAGACACATCAATATATCTGCAAACAGTGATACGAGTGTCTTTCAATAATTTCAACGTCGCCCGCATTTACAATCTAAAAGTGTTTTTTTTTAAATTTTTTCTGAGCTTGTATTGCTGTAAATGCTTTTATTGCTTTAACTATGTCTATATTTTGCTGGCCCATTCTCTATAGCTAGAAGGGATAGGTCATGCAATAATATATCTTGAGGGGTGCGGCTCCTGAGAACTTCTTTTCCAAATTATCGTCACACATAAGGCTACTGCCGGAGAGTGCGCTCTACCACCGATGTGTATTGCCACCGATGTGGATTTGGAACCGACATTAATTGACCACCGACATGAACTACTACCGATTTGCTTTACCACCGACTTGGATTACAACCGATGTGGATTTGGATCCGACAAGAACTACCACCGACTTGGTTTACTACCGACTTTTAAAATTTGTAACAAAAATATGCTATATCACCAAACTGAAATACCACCGACTTGGTGTACAAACCGACATGGATTACCACCGATGTGGATTTACATCCGACAGGAACTATCGCCGATGTGGACTATCGCCGATGTGGTAGTTGCTGCAACACATCTTACGCGAGCGACCGCCAACTTGCAATCGTTCCTATTAATAATTTGGTAGCAACTGCAGTATCTTTATGAAGTAATTGTTATCAGTAGCTGCTGAAAGACTTCATATTTCGTCAGTAAATTGTTTATATTGTAATAAAATGTCAGTATTATGTTTTAACTCGTACATAGATTTAAATTCTTTCAAAAGAAATGCGATCTTGTTTGATTAGCGTATGGCGTATTTTGGCCAGTAAGGAAATTTTACTAAAATTCTGTAAGTATTAAAACGTTATATATTATATAAATAGGCGGCTGCGTTAAATTTCGTACTACCCACAAAATAACTGGAGATATTGTGGTTTTGTTTGTGAATTTGTTTGATTTGCAGCGTGTTTAACGTCTCACCTTCACACTCCTGCATCTTTCTCATTTATTATCTGATCTATTTAAAATTTTGGTCGATTTACCTAACCGTTAAAGCAATTATTTTCATAGTTTTTAAATAATGTTACTGCAAAACAGTGGCCTACTGCGACAAAAAAATTACTGCAAAATTTTTAAAATTATAGTAGGCTTAGTTTTATCAAAAAAAGTTAGTTACAAAAGTTGTTCAAAATTAGGAAAATAATAAAAATGTAAATTTTAATCCAAATAAGCGTATTTATTGTCGACCGAGTAAACACACCATTTCTACTTTATCAGTAGTGGTTAGGCATATTCTAGGTATTATTTAAATTTGCCGAATGCTAAATTAACAGTTCATAAACTTAATTGACAGTTCGTAAACGTAACTGGCGTTCATAAATCTTTTGTTTTCCAGGGTACCACTTATTAAGACAATAATCAATTGTTAATTATCTACATAATAATATTGTACATTACATATTAACAATACAAACATTTCTAATAAAATATGGATTTCGACTGTTTTTGTAATTCTCAGTAACCTTTGTTAGCAGCAAAATTATTTCAAAAATGTCAAAGTAATCCTAAAGGCCAAAATTTTAAATATATCAGAAGAGAAAATATTCAAGGGTGGTAAGGCGAAAAGTGAAACGCACTGCGCATTGAATTCTGATTTGATTATGCTTCTTATTTAGATAAGTACAGTCGCGGAATTAAAAATCCGGGCGAGTCTTATATAGGATTTTTGCAATTTTTGGGTAATGTAAATTGGGCTTTGCGTTTCTAGGTTAGCAATTGACAGTTAAGCAATGAAGCATGCTGTCATATACGAGTAATTATTTTGACTTTGACTCATTTTACCGGGTAACGTGATAAGTAAAGTAAAGTAAGATATACACTGAATCATTTGAAATGTCCGGATTTTTAATTCTGCGACTGTACGTCCACAGTTTTTTGATAACTTTATTTATTCACACCTTGTTGTACATTTTTTTTAAAATTCCTTTTTGTATGACCTCCGGTGGTTTAACAGAAGTATTAGGTGCAGCGCCACATGTCTCTGAGAGTCCACAGGCGCGTAGGAGCGTTTTCTAGACTGCGGGGGCCATTCTATTTTCAATAAAGACTTATACTTCTAACTTGATCCATTAATACGAGCTATAATATTTCTGATTTCCTGATTATCAATTTTTAGTTTTATACTATAATAGTATATTGTAGTCACTGGATACTTAATAAGTGCTATTTTATTTTTAAAAAAACACTGTACCATAAAAAAATTAATTAAACAATGAACAATGTTTATTATCAGATTTTCACATTAGCAAAGAATACACATGAATAAGCAAACTTAAATAAATATAGAAACGAGTTTCCGAAAAATAAAAAGGGTATAAATAAAGATTAAAAATAATAAAATACTACAAAAATAAATTCAATTAAGAAACTATCATTTAGAAACCTGTACCAAAAACAGAAATTCTAGTTGGTAAAGCACCTACTAATGTTCCACATAATAAATCAATAAATGTATTTTATCAGACCCGCGCCAATCGGTTGTTCAAAAAGGCAGCTAAAATCATAATAGTAGGCATCTTTTGGAAACAACCTTGCAGTTGCACGGCAAATACCCGATAAGAAAAGTGTTGTTTTAGTAGTCCCATTTCAATTATATTCGACCACACCGATTACTTTCTGGAATAGTGAAATTTAATATCGCTCACTCTGCGGCAATAAAAAATAAAGCCGATTTACAGACGCGGGTGTTAATTACAATTCAAGTTCACATATGTTCCTGTTAGTGGTTGCAAGAAATACGTAAAACTATAAATTATGATGAAACTAGAAACAGATATTTTTGAGGGGGCCAGGCCCCTCTGAAAATTATTTGAGGGGGCCATTGGCCCCCGTGGCCCCCGCGGCTCCTACGCGCCTGAGAGTCCACCAGTGCATTGTATACCGTTCTCATATGTTTTTGCATTAATATTGTTTTAGTTTTTTAAACCTGTACTTTGAAATGAGAAATAACCAAAACTTTCTATTCTTTTAATACTAGTTTGTATAACAAGGCACTGCAGCTTAACTTTTTATCACGAATGTAGATTTAGTTGCCGAGGCCCGTAGGGTCAAGGCAAATGAACCACATGAGGGATAAAAAGGAACGTTAGTGCCGAGGAATACAGTATGTTTTATTTGAAATATAGAAATCGTGAAATTACAACATTTTAACCAACATTTGTAGGTTATGTTAACGTCGGTTGACGGTTATCTTCCACCTCGCCACCTACAACAAAGTCGTAAAACAATGGATTACTTTAATGCAGATTCCTCGTATTTTAATAACGATTTCGAGGTACTTTAATGCCGATTTCAAATAAATATAAGTAGGTATGGCGGCACTTGAGCGTGGGAACTAGGTCATCTCTTATCATCGTGGGAACTGGGTCAAGGTCGTCTCGTCGCCTGATAAGCGTGGGAACCGGGTCATCTGTTATCATCGTGGGAACTGGGTCAAGGTCGACTGATAAGCGTGGGAACCGGGTCAAAGGTTGCAGATAAAGGTAAAGGTGCATTTAAAAGTGCATTTACGGGGTTGAAAGTGCATTTAAAAGTGCATTTACGGGGTTCAGGTAAAAGGTAAAAAGTGCATTTACGGGGTTCAGGTAAAAGGTAAAAAGTGCATTTACGGGGTTGAAAGTGCATTTAAAAGTGCAGTTACGGGGTTCAGGTGCATTTACGGGGTTGAAAGTGCATTTAAAAGTGCATTTACGGGGTTCAGGTAAAGCTAAAAAGTGCATTTAAGGGTTCAAAGTGCATTTAAGTGTTAAAAAGAGTCATCTGTAGGTGTTCGAATTGCGTGGGAAAATTTTGATAAGCGTGGGAACCGGGTCATCTCTTATCATCGTAGGAACCGGACCGTTAGCAGAATGAGGTCGCGCGATTAAAAAATCACAACAACAACATATTAAAGAGTCATTGACCTGGCCTTTAATGTCTGATTAGATAAAGATGTGTGTTAGTTTTAATCTGTTAAAAGCAAAGTATTACAATTTTATATTAATTAAATTATTAGTAGCTCGCCATACAAGATAAGATTTTCAAGAGACGGGAAGTGGCTGGACATTAAAATCGATAATAAATTTGACTGTAAATATATCTAAGGCATGATTGGGAGAATTACGTTCACGTAAAAATGAAACGGTGGGAGAAAGAGACATTTAGAAACAAAGGTTTTAAGTATAAGATGTGGAAAATTACAAAAGTTGCGGGTGGGGGGAGTAACCAGTGATAAGAAATTTTTGCGACGATATAGATTATGGTGGATTTACGAATAGAACTTAGTAGTGAACATATCGCAGTTGCGACAATTCCTTATGAAAATGATTGTGCTGATTGCAATTATGCTGACTGTGACAAGTGCAACCGATCATTCGTTAAATTCGCAATGTGGTTAAACGGAACGACCAGTATAAATAGGAATGTGAATAAAACCAATGTAAAAATAGATTTTCATCAACCTCAATGGGGCGACGAAATTCCTATGTTTAACTTCTCGACAATGTACAATGCTTTGCGAGATGAAGTATCACTACCGAGTTCGACAAAGTGTTTGGAAAAAATTACCCAAGAGTGTGCCGATGACAAGGTTCAATTAGATTATCTAATCACACAGACTACTTCGCAGGATATTCAATTGTTGAGTCTCCGCAACGACCTTAACTTTACCAGGACCCAATTGCAGGAATGCATGGCCAAAGGACAGGTGTACAAGCGTATTTTCGATCAGAAAGTAGGCCAATAAACTACTACCTTGAATGTGAAAGCGCGTGCGCATGTAGAGGGAATATGTACTAGAAATAAGACTAAAATGTTAAAAAGTGTCATATCATTTAGAATAATGGCTAGTAGTGCCTTGATGTATTTTGCTTTAGCGATAGTAATAAATAAAACTATATATGTGTATTGGCCTACCTATGTGAAAAACGTCGAGATTTGCGCAGAATTTTCAAACTCATTGGCCTCATTTAATGACACGGCTGCATGTGAGTGGAGGTCAATGACCTTCAAACATTTAAACAAGACATTCCTAGCGACATTGGAGTATGCGGACAAAGAAGGCTCCTGGATAAATTACAAGATTCGTTACTATTTTCACAATGGCACCTATTATGAAACAAAATGGAACTTAATGATATGGAATTATGTAATGCTGATGACGATGAATGTAGTACTTCATGAGTCATGGATATGGATAGCATCAGGTGTACTTGCTGCGATGGGAGCAATAAGCGGCACAGTTGCTGCTATTTATAATATATTAGGAGGAAAATGTCAACAACAACACCAAGATGAAGTGACGATGTGTTCCAATCAGATGTCAAATTGTATTTCGACCTGCTGTGAACGATCTCCAACTGTCACATGAATGTCTTTTAAATAAAAACTCTATATGTAATATATGTGTTTATTATTATGTAACATTATAAATACAATATACATATTTAAACTAATATTCTATTTATTTTACTACATAGTATCCATGCAATTTTAGACAATTAAATCTTTAGCAGATATCCATGTGGGCTCTTTAAAACCTAACCATTTTACTAATAACTGTTCATTATTCGTACGAGTATGGCGATGTTTTAATATCTTCTCCACTAAATACACTTCGGTTTCATTGGTTTTTGCAATTTCCTGCTCGTAAAATGCACCCAAAATAGGCTTGCCTTCCAAATCCTCCAATAGATACGTTGTGGGATTGGCCAGTTGTACTTTAACGATTTTAAACAGTTCCGTAGACCAATTCGGTTTATAGCCTTTCTCGAATGTCGATTTAAATTTGGAAATACGTACAACATCGCCTACACTATAGCGAAGTTTTCCAACACGCTTCACACGAGCATACACAGCATCCAGATTGACATTATTATGTAATGCGTAATGAGGTGTCATTCCGATCGTACGATGTTTTTCATTGTTATATTCGGCAGTAACACGCTGCAAAATATCAATCCACCTGTAGTTGCCGTTAAAACTAAACAGTTTTTCAAGTTTTGTCTTTATCGTGCGAATTACTCGCTCCGCAATGGCTGCTTTTGTGACTGAAAATGTGGAATAAAATCTTATCCCCAGTGTTTTCATGAGTTTTTTAAAGTGTCGATTCCAAAATTCGCTACCATCGTCCGACTGAATATTCTTCGGTGATCCGGCCGCATTCAATATAATTTGCATCGCACTCGTAACTTCTGGGCCACTTTTTGTTTTTAGCGGAAAAGTCCACAGGTATTTCGTATAACAGTCGATTACGCACAATATAAATTTGTGACCGTCATTGTCTTTTGCATCGTAACGATATTCGGCAAGATCGATTTGATACAAATCTCTCGGACCTTTCAGTACTGTATGTCTTCTTGGGAAATTTTTACGTGCAGGTTTATGAATTTCATCAACTATAACTTGTTTCCTATTGCCGCTGTTGGGTATTATCTTCGGAGGCGTCATCTTGCTGCTGTTGCTGCTGCTCCTGTTCTTCGAATAATTTCAGCAAATGTTCTGCTCTAGGTGAAGTATGTATAAAGGATTCTGCTGCAACCTTTATAGGTAATGTGTTCATATCGCGATTCCACTCAGAACTAAGATGATACAGATTAGCTGTAATGGAGTCTACACATGTGATTAGCGCTCTCGATGTACTTTCGAGAGAAATTAAACGGAGAATGACATCTTCGCGGATCGCATTCAACACACGATCTATTCGATAATTGATTCTGCGGAGTTTTTTCTTTGTAAATTTCTTGGTCACTGCATCCGATTCGGCCTCTGGTTCGCCAACATCTATCAATTTTCTCTTACGCACACTAACAACCTTCTCTTGTACAATTAAGGTGTTTTTCTTATTTACAGCATCGTTATCTTCTTGCGGATCGCCAATGTTACACAATCGTTTAGTTTCCAAATCGTAATCGTCATTGACTGTTAATTTAAATCCTATTCCAGGTGGACCACGAGCAGCAGCTACACTACCAGAATTAAAGCCACGTGATGAATCGCTAACTTGACGTCCAAAGGTGTCGACTACCATCTTTACACTAATCCTTAAGCTATGATACCCTCTTCTTTTAACTCCTCGATGATAGAGATAATTTCATTGTCATGTGCATTATTACCAGCCCACTTGGATGCATATAAAAGACGCAAACGACTAATCAATTCAGACGGTTTATTCCAATAGACGTAATCAACTGGTTTATCGATATCACGTACAGTTTTAAAAACCCCACTTCCACTTCTTGGTTTAGGCTTTGCCGCCGCTGTCTTTTTCAGCACTTTCTTCGTAGGCAATTTTACAGGTGGCGGCTGCTGTAGATAACGCTGATATTTTACACTTTTGTCTGCTACAACACGACCACGTATGGTCTTTCCTGCATTCGTTCTATTCACAATTTTCCTATAGTTATCAATATCTTCGTTGGAAAAATTCGTCGGAGTTTTGAGTGTTAACAATTCGAAAAGGCCTGGCGTACCTTTGTAAACGTCGTCGCCCACTTTTATATCGTTGTCGGGTAAAACATCAATAGTCTCATAACCAAATCGCCATTCGTCCCTTGATTTTACATATTTCATACCGTATCTAGACCTATCTACATCCTCATCAGCATGATTCTGTAATCTTTCGATAACATCTTGCACCATTGGACTATATGTATATGTATATGTAGCTTCAGATGATGATGATGATGATGATGATGATGATGTCATGTCTTCATCTTGCACTTCTGCCTGGCTGCTAACTGTAGGAATAGGTGATTCAAGTTCAAGTTTTCGTTTTTTAATTAGCGGTGACGTAGTAGTAGAATCTTGTCGATGTTCTGCATGTGATGGTGTCTCGGATGACGGTTTTACTGCTGCTGCATTTGAAGCTGTAGTCACGGCGGCGATACTTTGCAGCGGTTCGATAAGTTGTTTATGCGTTTGAAAATAATCTCGTTCGGCCTTATGTAAATCACGTTTATAAGCGGCGAATTTTTTCCTAATGCTTTTTGTAGCTTCGATTACTTTGTTCTTTAACTGTGCTGCTGCTGCTGATGATGATGTATTCTCCATGACGGGGAATTCGGATATGAGACGGGTTTTTAGCTTATAAATATATAAATGAATCGAAACCCATACGATATCTTCCACCACCATCACTGCTGCTGCTATCCTTGTCGATTACCAAAAAGCCATATGCATCCTTCCAGCACAGTGCACACATATCCTTAAACTGTTGGAATGTCATGTCGGCGCTGACGTGATCGTCGTACACATGTTTTAAATTCAACTCGTCTTGTTTGAATAATACCAGTAAATTAATATTGTCTCTGATAAGATGTTTGGGAATTCGAGCGTACGTTTGACTAAGATAAAAACAATCGATGCAATTATGACGACCCATGCTAAAGTATTGTTGTATCTTCTCTTGTCTCAATTCATGTCCAATATCGTCGAATATAATTAGACTGTACGGTTTTGCATGATTTGCTTCGATCATTTCCTCTTTCTCATTGAATTCATAATAACCGAGACCTTGAATGGGTTTAAGAATAACTCGCAAATATTCGTATTTCGGTTGATTGAGCGATTTCGAGTACACATAGATATTTTGAAATCGTAAACCGTTTGCATCTGTTATCAAACTTAACATAGCATTCGTTTTCCCACAGCCCGTAGGTCCCAGAAAAGATGCACGAACAGATTGAGGCAACAGCGGTCCATGTCTGACGATTCGATTGTTTCGTTCTTCAGCTACATTGTCGATATTTGTAACAGGTAGCGAACTCTCCTGTTTAACCACCCTCATTATACTAATTCATTCTGCATGCATACACACACTTTTAAATAAAATTCCATTTGTTTACACACACTTGTATTTACATATGAATATTACTACAATCGAAACATACATAATTTGCTTACACATCTAATTTACAAATATGATTAGTAGGTTACTATCGACCAGATATTTACAATAAAACCTTATTTAATCTCTAACATATTTTGTCACCATTTCCGTGAAAGGATTGTATTGAATGATGTTATCGTGAATCAGAATGGCAAAAGCTGACGAGCCAACTGGAAAATTTTCGGCAGCTTCAATTTCTATTTTTACGTCTACAGGCGATTCTTTTACAGACTCCAATTGTCGTGTACAATCGATTACGAAAATGGGCTTCTGTAGAAACTTGTTATAATCTAGCAAACACTTGTCCGTGGAAGCGATGTCGCCATAGTATTGTGCTCGGAATTTCCTATAAGCTTCGTAAGCGGCCAAATAATTTTTGTTGGCGAAATCCAGTTTCATACGTTGCTGCGGAAATTCGGAGGTGTTCAAATACACCTTGATATTGGTGATTTTCAGGTGAGCGAGATCGGTAGCATATCCAGTCTGAGAATTCATGGTACCGGCTTCTTGGAATGTCAATATTATAAATCTAGGTTTTTCACTTTGGTTTGTGTTCTTTATGCGCCAAATTGTCGAATTGGATTGTGGAAGGGCTGAATGCTGATGTAATTCCCATCGGCGATATGGTAGTAGTACAGTGGCTGTACTCGTAATTTTTCCAGCAGATGCAAATTCGCTTCGTCACTCAGAGTCACATGAGGTACTTCCCATGTAATTTTTGTAATATTAAAATCGACCGCTGTAGTTGCACTTTTACTGCAATTTACGTCACTCTTGCTCCGTATAAGCACCACTTCCTGTGGTATTCGCACGAGAATTTTTTGTAGTCCTCGCACGATCCCAGAAATAGATTTAGCGGAATGGCATAGACAAAAGTTTTCTTATCTTTGTCGATAGTCTGTTGGATATGATCATGTGACCATCCGGAAGCGCTAAGTGCACTCACGTCGTCTGCCGTATAGGAAACGAGGCCTTTGAGATAAGACAAATAGCCTGGTTGTTTTGCATTGTCTATAATCTGACCATTGAATAACAGCTGTATATCTTCAAACAGGAATAGACCTGCATTATTTGTGATTGTGTAATCTTTCGAGTCGGCGATTTTCGGGGCAAAGGTTCCTGATATCGTAAAGAAACTTCTGTAAGTAGCGGTCAGGATGTCTGAACTTTGAATCTGTATTCTAATTATATCCGAATTGTTTGTATTTAACGTAAACGGCTGATAAGAGTAATAGTCCTCCTTAATGATTAAATTATCAACTCGCGGTTTCGAGAAAATATTTAATTTATGTCCCTCTGTATTATATCGCACACGTTTAAAAATAACATCGTCACTATCTCCGTTGCTATCAGAACCACGTTTGGATGACATTGTTGCGCTATTGTTTACACTTTTTATTCTTATCTTGTGGACTTAGTATGGTAAATCCTAATCGGGTTAAAAATTTCAGATCCGAATTGCAAAGTGGTGTTGTAGCTAATGCTGGCGTGATCGAAGACGAATTGCATTCGACTGAATCATTATTTCTCTTGCACTTTGGTTTATCCTGTTCATCATCTTCACTGCTGCTGCTGCTGCTACCCCCTCTAGTTATAAAATCTAGGCCCATTTTTCTCGTTTAAGTTCTAGTCGTACTACCGTAAATGTATCTTCGCTAATGTCCACCAATCGACCTTCGTGGTCCACTAATCTTAATGTAATATTGTTAATCTCATCCACAATCACCGGAAAATAGATAATATGTGAGGGTGTACACTCCAGTTGATATCCTGGCGCCACACTCAATCCAAATTCATAAATCGAATGACAAGGTATGTTGTTACGATAAGATCCGGCCGTAATGTTTGAATCGACAAAGATGGTATATACTCGAATGATTTCGACGTCCTTGTCGGACACGTGTTTCTTGCCTGCTTCTAGTATTTGCGGATTAAACCGAGCATAGAACCTATATTTCCAGGTTTTTGAAAATTGATTCTATAGATCGATTGCACTTCGCACTTTAGCGTGCTATTATTCGGCACGAGTTTAAAACGGCTCTCGTCAAATTCCTTTTTCAAACTAGCACCGCCACTGTTATCCTTGGAAATTCCTCTTGTATATAGGCATTTATTTCATCGACTTCATAACATCCAGACGGTATAGTGATTTCTTTGTCGTCGATATCGTAATAGAATTTGTTATTGCCAGGAAAAATGTTTCGCACTGAATTGCAGGTGTGCAGACCCACGAGGCCGAGTGTGTAATTATACTCGGACGATAGTCGAATCGTCGGAAATAATGCACCTGTGGTAATTATATTACCTCTTCCCGATACTACGAACGTCTGAGACATATTTGAATGGCGCTCGCTTATGTACGGTCCTTTTATACAGAAACTTGAGGCACAGATGGCCGCAAACGTTCGTGTTATAATCTTGAATGTTTTCGTAATTGTAGTACATGTCGCAACCTCGAAGATAGCTTTGTAACTCCATAGGTGGAGGTAGATCACCGTAAGAGTCGAAATAGTGAACTCGATTTCCGTATTTCTTGTAACACACCCAATGGGTTCCATTGCCCGTTTCATTGTCCAAATTTAGAATCGCACTTTCGTTTGTCCACGGATGACCTTTTGGCAAATTATCGCGCATAAACACTCCTCTAAAGTTTTTAACATCCTTTGCGTATTTTATCAAGTCCACATCCGTCAAAGCTCTTCGAGGCAATTTTATTAGTTTTTTTGATGTGTTTTTAAAAATAGCGGGGCTCCTTTGCTGCGACTTTTATTCGTCTTAGGATTGTTGTTGTACCGTGGAGTAATAGTAGTAGTAATCTTCCCACCTTTGCTATATGGTCTCAAATAGAGTGCGCTGCCTGTTTTCCCATAGGGTTTTATGAATAATGCTCCGCCATTTTTCTTGCCCATTGCAATGGCTTCCATAGTTTTGTTATGTCGCGAACTTTCGGCGAGTCGTTTCTTCGTATCGCTAACTTGATTAATTGCTTTCACAATACCCGACACACCGCCGGCCAGACCACCTAAGGCCGACAAACCGGCAAATAATGGCACGAGAGGTAGAATACCGCCTTCCTTCGGCAAGGGAATCTGTCTAGGAATAGCGACATTCCTTTTTCCACCGACATCTTTCAAGAGTTTTCGTGCAACAACTAGTGCGCCTTGAATTACACTCTTGCTATCGAGACCACCTTTCGGAATCTTTTTATTAATTAGCTCTGTTAACTTTCTAAAGAAACCTTTGCCTGCAATACCTTTTTCTTTTGCACGTTGTCGAATCGGCTTCCTGGTCGTCGTTGTCGTCGTCGTCGTCATTTCACCACCTAGTTTTTGTTTTGCCTTCATTGCAGTTGTCACAGCCCACGCTGCCATCTTCTCACCGGTAGTAGCGTCCGTTGATTTTACTCTATTCCAGGCTGCCTCTTCCAATGTCTTATCGGCGCGATGTCTACCTTCTAGATCTTTATTTGTCGCATATGCAATATCATGCACTTTACACGCTTTATCCAGAGGATTTATACCGGGATCACCTCGTCGTAATCTTTTGGCTAAACGTGTTCCCGGACCACAATATTGATAACCACCTGGCAAGTGTAATTCTACAGGTAGGTTATTGATAAGGGTGTTGAGTAAACCATCGCCATAAACTAACATTTAGTGAGACATATCCCTCTAATCCTAGTATTTATACGCATTTTAGCCTTATCTCCCACTACCTTTGCTATCGGCAATACTAGGTACACTACTACTACCATCCCCACCAGCACATCAAAATCCGAAATAATAATAACATACAGATATAATGACACATTTATTAGATTAATAATTACATATGATTTATTACAATTTTCACATAAAATACAATCTTAGGCGATTTTAGCGCGCTCCTTATTCACATCCTCTATAAAGATGTCTTTATACAGTTGCAACATTTCCCTCATTATTAAACACTCTTGCGTGGCATCTCTTTCCAGGTATTGAGAGGCCATAAACAACGGATCGATAATGCATGTCGCTTTCATTACATTCGCCACCATTTTTATCATAGACACATAACTCTTTGATATATCTATTCTGTTGAGCACTTCTAATCGAAATGCCACTAGAGATGCCAATTCAAAAACCATTTCGAATTCTTTCGGTGTTAAAACTATACTATGCACGTCACTATCGATAAATGTTGCCAATTTTTCACCGTACACATAGCGACATACCACCGACAGGTGGTCGTTTAAATGTACACTTTTCTCTGTCAGCGGGCCATCTTGCCATCCATCGAAAAATTTTCTAGCAATCAGTTCCACTTTAGACGTTTGCAAAACTTGCCAATCTTTCTCGGTGAAAATTATCTCCTCTTGACAATTGCTTCTTGCGCATCGGATTTTCACAAGTGGTAGAAACTTTTCGGCAGGACACAGTCCTACTTCTATTAGATTCGTATGAGGTTCATAACACCATGTTTGCTCCTTGACGTGCCTCTCGAGTCGATATTGACTGTTAAACAGCAGATCTCGCTGTTGATACGCACACCATAAAGGCGACACTTTTTGTATAATTTGGAAACTTTCACGAGGCTCGTAATCGATAATGTCATCACCGTTCTGCATCCCCTCGCTGTTTGGACTACGTATCCACGATGGAGTTCTTGAATTTTCATCATCTCTAGAACTTTTTTCTTCAGTCGACATATTCAACGGTGATGTTGACATGTAGTTGCCCGTCTCACTATAGAAATTATAGGTGTCCATTGCCTTTGACATGCCGTTACGAACTGATGCATTTTTAGCGCGAACTAATTATTTGTATTCCCCACATACACAGTAATGGGACTGATGCAACAGATGCCTTAAATGCACTTTCCGGATATCTTATCTTGTATGGCGAGCTACTAATAATTTAATTAATATAAAATTGTAATACTTTGCTTTTAACAGATTAAAACTAACACACATCTTTATCTAATCAGACATTAAAGGCCAGGTCAATGACTCTTTAATATGTTGTTGTTGTGATTTTTTAATCGCGCGACCTCATTCTGCTAACGGTCCGGTTCCTACGATGATAAGAGATGACCCGGTTCCCACGCTTATCAAAATTTTCCCACGCAATTCGAACACCTACAGATGACTCTTTTTAACACTTAAATGCACTTTGAACCCGTAAATGCACTTTTTAGCTTTACCTGAACCCCGTAAATGCACTTTTAAATGCGCTTTCAACCCCGTAAATGCACTTTTTACCTTTTACTTGAACCCCGTAAATGCACTTTTAAATGCACCTTTACCTTTATCTGCAACTTTTGACCCGGTTCCCACGCTTATCAGTCGACCTTGACCCGGTTCCCACGCTTATCAGTCGACACTTCCGGTTCCCACGATGATAAGAGACGACCTTGACCCGGTTCCCACGCTTATCAGGCGACAATGATAAGAGACGACCTTGACCCAGTTCCCACGATGATAAGAGATGACCTAGTTCCCACGCTCAAGTGCCGCCATACCTACTTACAATTCTCAGTTGATGACGGCACTACTGTATGGTGCAGTGCCATAGACCGAGGCGGTACAAGAAGTGCAGCACAATTGAAAGCTTTAAGATACAGACCTATCGTAGGGTACTCGAAATGAGTTGGGTCAATAGTGTAACTAAAACAAATTTTTGTTCAACAATGGAAAAAGGTACCAAAGCGGCAAACTCAAAAATTTTGGTAATTTTGGCTATATGAGAAGGAATTCTAACTATAATACTAAACAAAATAGCGAGCTGGGAGCTGATAAATATCGTAGTTGCATCCAGCTCCAGCCTTAGCTGCGAAAAGAAAAATTATCAGGTCAGAACCTATTTAAGGAAAAAAACTTGACGCACTCGTATTCAATGTAGACGATACCGGTACCAAAATAGCTAGCTCAGTTTAACCAACAACCTAAACAAAAGTAACTTACGCTCGAGGGTGTCCTCCACAATCTGAATCCTAAGACCACAAGAATGTATAGGTTCAAATAAAAGACTAAGACATATATAAGTACCAATAAATAAATAACTAAAGGAGAATGCAGAATTCGCAAGGAAATGGCAAAATTATGATGCGCAAGTCGGATAAGAGCCAAGTATTTGTAATTGATTCTGTTTCTGATTTTCCTGATGTACATTAATTTTATCTGCTATATAAATATGTTACATTTGCGTTATTTTAAATTCAATCCTTGTTATTATTTCTTTACTATATTGCATATTTGGTCTTTTCGATTTTTTATTTGTTTTTATTTTTAGATGGCTGATGTTATTAAAATAGCATATTTAAATGTAACATCTCTCCTAACTCACTACTCAGATGTTAAAAAGCAGCTACTGCATGAACATTATGATGTTATGGGTGTGTCTGAAACGATGTTTTCTTCTAATATTCCAAATGAAGCGGCACACATACTGGGCTACAACTTTGTACGACTACCTCAGTTTTATTTCATAAAATTATTACAACTTTGCAACCTGCTTATCTTTTCAATAAAATTAAATTTAGATGTAAAATGCATAATGTAAATATTAGAAGAAAAAACCTTATTACACCTCCAGTCTACAAGTCGCAATTATTTAAAAGATCATTTTCTTACACTATTAGTAGCCTGTATAATTCACTACCTGATTCTTTAAAATCTCATTCTATAAATTCTTTTAGACACACGCTAACTCACATTTTACTTACAGGTCAAAAATAATATTTATTTGTCATAAATGTATTTTTCTACACATCATACGATAATCTTTTTTATTACAAATGCACAATCAACAATTAATTTAAAACATTATACTCTTGGCGCCATGTTTTATATTTAAGTTAATTTTAATTTAAAAGGGTTAAGTGTTAGAGCAGGCTCCGATTGATAACCTTATCAATTGGAGAACTGAACTTCGCCGTTTTGATGGTTTTCTTTATTATGTATTTTGTATTGATGAATATTACTTGGGATACTATCCATCAATAAATCACCATTATTATTATTACTATTGTGAATATAAAAAAATCGCGTTTCAGCACACGCTACAGATAAATAGTTAGTATCCAAATAATTATTATATAAAAAGCTGTAAAATATTTCACAAACAAATAGTATCATGCTAGGCACCAAAAGAGCGCTCGGAATCGATTTGCGCGGAGTTTAAAAACTCTGAAACGAACATAACCTGGTACTCGAAAAGAACTATTAGATAAAATGGTTCGCGTATTCCGACACACGACCAAGCTTCCTGGCACAAACGGAATCATAAAAACAGGTACTGCATCTCTCTTAAGCTTTTGGTTTGACCGCCGGATAGGGCGCATATATAATAATAATAATAATGGACTTTTATTTTCGGTCTAGACATAAACAAATAATAATAATAATAACAACGAAAATACTTACATATTACATCAGTTAAAAAATATATATTGTTGAGCTAACAGAGTAAAAATTAAAATAATAATGAACTAAAAATGTATAATAACATTAGACCGAAAATCGCAAGGCAGAGTTCAGTAATGTAGTGAAACTACTACTGATCTCCCACTCAAACCTTGTTATAACATTAAAACTATGTCGCGCAAACGCGAAAAAACAAAATACATAATTTAAAAAAAAATAATAATCAACGTGCAACACACTAACATTGGAATTTAACTATATTAGACTTTTAACTTTATCGACTCTATTGACTCTCGAAAAGATGACGGCGCATATGTTTTTTTAAACGAAATTACACTAAGGCTCTTAAAATCAGCAGGAACAGCGTTATAACGTTTATAAGCACAGTAAGAAAAAGAACGTTCGAAAAGGGCAGTTGTGTGAAGTGGAGGGGTGATCAGACCTTTGTTGCTAATATTCAAGTTGTGTAGTCTGTTCGAAAAGATATACGCCTATGTAAATAAGAAGGTTTTTTATGCAAAATAATTTTATGATATAAAGTAACAGCTTGCAAAATGAAACGATTTTTCATGTTCAACCAGCCAGTTTCTTTCAGTTTATGAGAAATGTGATCATATTTGCGAATTCCAAAAATATATCGTAAGCATGAGTTCTGTACTCTTTGGATACGACCTCGATCAGAAGCATCCAAACAGGGACCATAAACAGGAGCGCAATACGTGAATTGTGAAAGCACCAGCGAATTACATAAAATAGTTTTAGCAGTTTTAGATAAGTAAGGCTTATGTGGATATAGGATTCGTAATGTAGCATAAGATCAGCGTCTACTATTCGTGGCAATTTAGACAATTTCAGAATCGACTGAAAAAAACTTGTAAACAACTGACTGACATATTCAACGTGATTCGAGAACCTATGTTTTTCAATCACAGCAGAAAGCGCTGAGTACACGAAAGGTTAAAACAACGACTTGTACTGCTACCTTATTGCGTTGAAATACCGAAAGGGCCGGCCAGAACATACTCGTGGTACCTGGATGATATGATATCTTTCAATAAAGATGTAGAGCCCAACAGATGGAAAACATAAAATCGAAAGGTTCCTTTATCATTTGAATAGTGGCAAATAACTTAAACAATAATGGGTTGACTTAGAAAAAGAGAGAAGGGAAGAAAAGTCGCGAAATAAATTCGACTTAACATTGGACTACGTAAAGGTAGGAGGTAACAGTTTCGTACTGTAATCTTGGACAGCCAACAGATATTTCACCTCCAAATATGATCAAATCCTGATTTAGTCAGACTGGTACAGCATTCCGCGAAACCATAAAACTAAGTCTGCACCAGATTCATGTCGATATTTCGGGATAAATCCTCCTACAAAAGGCCACTAAAAGAATCCCCTAAAAAAGCGCCTTACGGCATCGGTAACTAAGTTTAAGACTCCAAAATATCCTAAACTAGGAATCAGAGAGAGCTCTACTCTTCTACAAGAAACTGTCTGGACACTTTTCGACTTAATTTCCAGACGAAAGCGATGATTCCAGATATAACTGATGATCTCTACATCTCATTCAGTGGAAGAAAATTTTAACTACAGATTTGAACATTTTCTTTCCTCTGTGCTTCTGAGATTTCTGCAAACGTTCTTATCGTACAATCAGCGATGCGTTTATTCGATATCATTTTAGTTGTTTTTCCCTTTGATCAGTAACGAGAACGCCCGCTTTTCCTGTGAAAGTCAAATGGGCTCGCATTTTCAGCGCTTCCATAAATTATAATAAGAACAGGAAATTGAATCCAGACAATTGGATACTGCACATTCCCTTGAAACTCAGGTGTTTTTTTTATCGATTATTGTCCGTGTTTATACCTTGACCTCTTATTGCTGCTGTAAAATTACTTACACACAATGTATGAATAATTTAATGCCCAAAGTGTTTTGAGGTTAATAATTTAATATCCTAAAGCACTGAATACAGAAAAACCGTGAAACTTTGATGAAAATCCGAACTAGTGCTAGTAACAGTTGTGAATACATTGTTCTGAATTACTATTTGACAACGTTAGATAACAAAGAACAATCATCTGTCAGCATACTTAAAAGCAAGAAAATGGATTACCCTCGTATATCATGATTACACATTTTCTTTTGAACAAATTAACATAATTGATCAATTTCAGTTTTTTTAGGAAACTCATCAAAACTCTTCAGTAAATTAACCGGAAGCTATATTTTTCCGAATATTGGTTTAACAAAATTGTTCGGAGCACCTATTTCTCTTTGGAAGCGAATAACTGACTTTCATCTACAAAACATTTCAAGAGTTAAATAATACCTTGTGCAAATGGGCGGGCGTTGTTGTTTTTCACCCTGTTAATGCGTTTTGAACCGTAAAAGTAAACGAATTTGGAGCCCGTGCGTAGGTATAAAATAATAAAAACGCAAAGCAATATAAAATATAGAGCACTCGGATATGAATATTGAAATTTATGTCATTCCCGAATTCGGTAAACTACTTTGCCAAATTGTATTTGAAGTACGGAGCACGGAATAGCCTGAGAGAATTTAAACAGGAAATTTGGGCAATCGTAAAAACAGCACAGAGTTTTTCAATGAATATAACCTCTGAAGCATAACATCGCAAAGTATTGATTCTAGATGGGTTATTTGCAAGCTTGGCGAGGGTGCTTTTGGAGGAGGAAAATGTTGGAATGATTTCCTGCTACTCGGAGATTTGAGTACTTGGAGTGCTACTTACAATACTAATAATATTTTTTTCTGCTTCGCCGCCGTTCGTGTGCAAAAAGAATTACACTTCTTTTGTCGGTCTTGTTTAATAAAACGGTTGATAAAAACTAAAAAAAGATATTTTTATACGCAGTAAATCCATTGCAATCTAGAATAGATATCTTAGATTAATAAAAAGAACATCTAATTTCAAGAAAATCCGTAAATTATACTTATTGATTATTTGCAGATGTCAGTTACGTTCTTATTATCCACTTAAAAAAAGTTTCACCGCTGGCATACGAAAATACTATTTTCCCAAATGTCTCAATCCTTTGGTGGTAACTTCTCTCGTAATCCTTCATATGAGGGAGTAAGATAGATTTGGTTCTATGGTATATGCATTCTTTTGTGTGATTTAATTTCTTCATTGAATTCTTCCATTTAGATACTGTATTCGTAGACAATTATTAACGTACAGCAAATAAGTTCATAAAATATGGAAAGCAGAGTCTGGAAAAGAATTACCATCTTCTCTGATCCTTTAACGCTTTAATATTTCTTACCTGCAATGACGGCGTCTTCTCACTCTCCGAGGATCCCGTCCTCTGAATACGTTAGTTATCAGAAGTAACTTTGGTAGCAACAGAAATTCTTCGCTCTGCACCATTGCCATGGATTCTCCTGCTGAAAGATTATTTGTTGCGTCCATCTTCTATAGTGGGTTAAAGTGTGATTTGCAGTTCGCATTTATTGTATTGAGCGACAAAGTAGTAGACCGACGACATGCAAAAGGGTAAGGTTTACGTCAATGATAAAATGCTAGTTTAATATAGAACGTTAATAAAAAGGTCTTCGGCTATTTAATACAGGGGTGAATTACCATCCAGATGCAGCCTTAGATGCATTGAAAAAATCAGGTTGCTAACAACCTACTAAAATCTTGAAGCGCCAGTACAGATAAACAGTGTGCATCCAAATAATTACTTATAATTGATTTTATAAACAAATAATATACTGTGTGTCTTAGCAAGCACAGAATTATTTGACTAAACAAAAACGCTAGGAATGGATAGGGACGAGGTTTATGAACCGTAATTGTAACGAACATCATCTATCTCCCGAAGAGAACTGTTTGATTCGTGTAATTCTCCAAACAGCGAAGCCTTCGTACACAGATACAATTACTAAATAGTTACTAATATCGCATTAAAACAAGTTCTTCGCTCAACCGCCAGATAGCGCGTATATATCAGCTACTTTACCTTTACTATTTTTAGTAAATAGAATAATACCGTATAATTTATTGAAAACAAATGAAACGTGATACACACTTGGCGATTGTTTACTAGATATACAGCTTGCAACTATAAAATGGGCAAACCACTAACGGCTGCTTATTAGTTATAAAATTACCCTCAAATTTAGAACCTGCCGAGACCTAAGCAGTCAAGCAGAACGAACTCGCGATACCAGAAGATTTTATTTTTACCAGTGTCAAGTTTGAAATCCAACAGATAGGGAAAAGAGCAACGGACACTTCATTCAATAATTGAACCATTCGAACATTTGCGGCAAATGCTGGGGCTACTTTCTAATGACTTAGAAGCAAAGCTCATGCATTGCTTCAACTGATTATATTCAGAATATTCTAGAATGATCAAGTATATTGTGCTTCATATTACGTGTCATTTTTGTAAATATACTTGTGGGTACAATTAAAAAAAAGTGATTCGAGTTAATAGCCGTAGGTCAAACGCCTCAGTTCTGAAACTGGTACTAAAATTTTAAATCGTGACGCGTCTGTGCCACTTTACAGTCCTAATGACCACGCGCAGCTATTTAACAGTTTTCACTCCTTTGGAGTGCTCTCTAAGGTGTGGAGGGTGTAATGCTAATGCAATGGGGCGTCTAATGCAAATTCTCCTTAGCCGACGGGATATGTACTGGGCAAAATTTACCTCTGAAGGAGCAGGAACGTTGGTAGGGGCGTTTGGAGGGTTTCGTAGCTATTCTGCATGTCGAATTTCCGGTGTCCTGCCAGGTGCTGCATCTGGAGGCATCGTAGGAGCTTGCAGTTTGCTGAGAGAGAGAGAGAAAGATCTTCCTCGCGTAAGTCGAACTTTATTTCAATACGGCGGTGACTGTGATCAAACGGCCCCTTTACCATCGAGCAAGTCCTGATTTCGTCAGGTGTCTACTACTCGATGTAGGGGACGGTAGTATCGTCTTGGTGGGGAAGGGGGAGTTGCATGGTATTTCCGGTCGGTTTTCACCGCCGATAAAATAGCTCGACAGGAGAAGAATCTGCATGTCTGGATGAGATCGGACCAGCGATAAAATGACTTGATGAAGCGGCCTGCTATGAATGAGTGCATGCAGCACCGGTCAAGAGCAGTTATAAAGTCGCTAAATAAAGAAAAACCGCAAGTAACGCTCAAGAAAAAGTATAAGGTAAACCGACCAGCGCATGTGGTCGTCTCGAACGTGGAAGAAATAATATTGTCCGTCATTTTTAACGCACAGTCTTAGCTTTAATAGCCGTGCAACGCAGGGTAACGGGTTACTGATCTTGTTAGAGTTATTGAAAACTTAATAGAAAATCGAAAGGCTTATATGATACGCAAAGAAGAAAGATAATTTCCAATCGGTAAACGACTGACTTCGTTTATAGTAATTCAACGCACAAAGCCCGTGTCCAATAGTTTACGCCAATGGGTGTAATTGCGTAACCCAGGAATTTCTCTTGGAGGCGCGAGGCGCGTTTCTAAGCACTTAATATTAGAAATATCTAATATTGATTGCTACACTGTGAACTAAGGAATAACTCCGGCATATGCGGTTGCAATAAATTGTTTGATATACAGCTCACATTTCTACTCTGGAATATTGTATTTAACAAATATTTTGCTTAAAGTTAACAGAAAAACCACTTCACCTATAATTTATATTATTCTTGTGCTAATTCGGCCACCTTGGTCAATTGAACTCTGGATTGGTAAGAATAGATAATGGATCAAGTAAACCTAGCCTGCAAAGGATGAGAATTATACGGAAAAATGTTTGATTCATTTTATCCATCGCCGAGTCAATGCAGGGAGACACTGTATATAATAATTAGTAACGAGACTACATAGTACGTTGTGTAGTAAGGGTTAGTTAAAATTCTTCAATTTTAGGCAAAGTCACTGACCCTCCTAAATAGCGCGCAATTTATTTAAATTCGTGCGCATTTTCGACCTGCTACGAAAGGACATTAACAATGAGTTAGTTACACTTCGTTTCAGAATGTTAGTTCTAGGAAAACTAATGTTGGAAAGCGTGATTTTCCTATTCTATGCGGCACGGCAATAACTATCAAACCGAGAACGAAATGGCAGATAAATTTGCAAAGTATTTCCTCCCAGTAGCAAACTTCTAGATAAATTTGTTTCAGAAAGGAATTGTTCCTAAATGAAATATGGCTCAATGGAACTTATGCGGAAAGTTTGCACATGCTGGCTATCAGGTGCATACTAATATTGAAAAAGTGCTTACTTTTAGTTGCTTTGTGAAGCTTGATATCTCAATCTGCATGTAGTTGCATATCCGTGTTAGGTGTTAAACATTATAAAAATAATTCAGTGCGAAAAGGAAAGATATAAAAAAGCTGTACGTACATTCGTTGTTTGCTATTACATTACGGTTTAATCAGAAGCAGTAGCAATTTAAACTCATAATTTTTGCTTGAAGGGTTTCCACAAAACCACATTTTCTTTATATTTATTTCTGGAAATAGAATAATATGTGAGGTTAATTCTATATCTATTTTTTCTAATAGAATGAAATAAACCCAGCAAATTTTTATTATATTGCTTTATATAAATACTTGAGGTTATGGTAATAGGCTTTGCTACTTGGATAAAATTAGACATGTTAAAGTTCGTTGAGAGAGTTACGCCCTATCGCTGCAGTTTATAAAGGTAGATCTGTATAGCTTTGCTGTCGAGAATTACAATTTGAAATCAATCGCCAAACACGAAGAAACACTTCGTTAAAACAAATATTCTATAAGGAAGAACATATCAATCAACTTTATGCTATTGACATTTGCATGTGAGTTCATTATTTTCCATTTCTAAAAACAAACGGTTCACTCGAAGAGCTAGTAAACACGTATACTGGAATTTACTATGGCCAATTTGTCAGGTGTAGTTTTTAATGGTAGATAGAGCAGACCTGTATTTGAATATCTTCTCTCCTATTTTGGGTTCTAGGTAAATTTCTCCAATGCAATTGCTCGATAACGAATTGCTCAAAATCAGTTTCTCGAAAGTCAATTGCTCCAATGTGACTTTGCTCGAATTGCAAGTTTCTCGAACAGCAATGTCTCGATTATCTGTTGCTCGAAAAAAATAAAGTTGTGAAATAGCCTTAACTCGAATCAGTTAATATAAAATATAAAAAACACAAATTACAAATTATAACCTTTATTAATAAAAAATCGGTATAAGTATGTGATTAAGTTAAAAATTATAAAAACCAAATATTATATGTTTTTAATATATGTTATGTACTATTCGACGGACATAATCATAAATATTTCTGTCATGTCGATAATTATTCATTAATCTAGTCTCTGTGCACTATCACGATATATTCTTCGACTTGTGGTGTGTTGTTGACCGCTGATATATTGTTCTATCCGTAATTCGTTCAAACTCTGTTCCCTCTTTAATGCCGAAATAAATTTTTAGATGTTAAGACCACATAAGTTCGAGCAAAACATTTTCGAGAAATTGCGGTTTAAGGAACTTGTATTTCGAGAAAAGTTACATTCGAGCAATATTATTTTCGAGCAATTGATTTCGAGCAATTGATTTTGAGCAAATGCATTCGAGGAATTTGCCGGAGACGCCTATTTTGAATGGATATTTGTTCTAGTATTTACTTTTTTTGTACTTTGGTGACTTAGCAAGGTACTGCCATGATCCCAGTACCTTTTTCCATGTAGTTTCCTCGGATTTCGTATTTTTTGGGTAGGGTTGCCTTTTTCAAGAGTTGGTTTGGAGTTTACTTTACTTATTGTGTGCTTTTGGATTTTGGAAGTGCTCTTGATTTGAACAGCAGCTTTGTAATATTGTGTTTTGAAATTGGAGTGAACGATCATCAGTTTACATCAGGTAGTTGTTGGTTTCGTTCCCTATGACCTACATTTTACTCAGTGGCAACCTATTCGTTTGTTAGTGTCTTGGTTCCAAATCTCTTCCGATACATTTTAAAGCGAAATCCACAAAACACTTTGGCGCGCCTTTAAAACTTACAACAGCGCAATTAACCAATTATAAACATACAAAATTGAGCAATAATGAATATAGATGTGTACATATCGGCTGTATATTGAAATGTTCTTTTTAACAGGCTCAGGTGTGTTTGGTCAGGGTACCACTCCAACATTGGTTTCTCAGCTTGCTTTTGGTGCCTGAAGACGCAGTTTGTTACACGATAGTTTCGGAGCCACGGTCATTGCCACTATAAAATGAAAAAGGCGAAACTCTTTTGCAATGGGAAGGAGTAGAAGAGCACGTACACCTGTACAAAACTCTTCTATCGATCGAAGAAACCTAGTAAATATTATTAGGAAACTTACTAATAAAATTACATCACATGTTCGCTATTCATCACATTTCGTCCAACATATATTCAACAGTAATGTATTAAGTGCATAGTGACTTGCCGATAATGCTGGTCAGATTGCACGACCAGCTGCATTGCGATGAAAATATGTCCCGACAGCGAAACTGGAGGGCGTAATTTCTAAGCAATCCAGGGGGACCTGATTAACACACTTTCTGAATTTTATCGTAAATTGGTTGTTTACTAGTTGTCAACCATTATAAATTTAAAATTTACCGTAAGTAACCTCCACAACAAGCGTGAGTCGTCAATCTGAGCGGACCCAGTCGCAGCAGGAAACGGGTAAAAAAAGAATCCTGACCTTTAATCGTCAATTTGTGCCAAAAGACAGTGGAAATCGCAATCGATATGTGCTACCAGGTGGCGTGGTTTTCCCAGTGAGAAATTTATAGTACAACATATGAATCAAACGGCAACAGACAATCTCTTCAAAATTGGCGAACGTTAGGGGTTATTAAGATATATGAGTGCCAAAAGAGCTCAAAATAAATTCGACTAAACTCGAAAGCGCGTAAACACAGAAGTAATAGTCCCATACCTGCGATTACTGGCGAACAGAAGGTGTTTACTGCCAAATATTATCAAATACTGATGTAACTACACGGGTGCAGTGATTCACCGAACCAAGACAACCAAATCTGCAGCTTGCTGTTATAGAGCAGTGATGTCAAAAGAGTTTCATTTATTTTTAATTAATACATTTCAATGGTAACGCTGGTTTCGCAGTCTCCTACAAAATCCGATACGCTCCTAAGTTACTTGGTGGCAATTTTTACGCTGTCCTATTTCGTAGTTGGAAGTCACATAAAAGCAAATATCCTGTCTCAGTTGACGTTCCACATTGCGCTCTAGGAAAATTTACTACAGTCTAAATGCTGCTTCGCTCAAATCTGCGTTTCTGAATGCACAGTTAATGGGGATTCGCGCCCGAGAAAAGCTGCAGACGAAGGTCTTCGTACAGTAATATAAACATAAATCTGTATCATAACATCATAACTTATGAAAATATCGCGAATGTGGATTGGCCGTAATTTCCACTCGTAGGAGAAGGTATTTAGCGTTTGACAGTTATGAGTTCGTCTACCTTTTACACGCTCTCCACTGTGCACTTTAATATTGAATTTCCTAGGCGCTAGTTCGAACACGGCGGGATGGATTACTGTCCCTACGTGAGTAGCTCTAGATTGAGCTGTTTATACAAAATTGTCTTTCTCACATTAGACTTGAATTAAGCGAGCTGCTAGTTGTCGTACCGATTGCTATTGTTGCCACTCGACACCCTACCGTGTAACTTTAGTACTAAGAAAACTGTACATCGCAACTAATTAAAAATAATAGGAGTAGGACGACAACTGTTAAAATAAAGTTTCTACTCAATTGACAGACCCACGTTGGATCATTCTTCGTCCACTGCTTCCAAGTATTAATAAAACTACATCAATACGAAACGGAAAGGGGATGGGTTCTGAATGTTTATTTTGGTAAAATATGAGAAGCTAACGAAGTTAAAAGTCGCTGTTTTCCAAAACATGCTGGCGTGTTGTGGCTCTAATTACCGTCAACGATAAAAATTGAGAATGATCATTATAAGTACCGTTTGATGTGCACTATTGTGCGTGCATGTTAAATAAAAACGTATTTTACCCATTACTATAAGGGGGGTATGAAAAACCTGAACCTGAAAATTTACTGAAGAAGAAGCGCAAAACTTAGTTAACGCGCCCATCATTAGTCGCAAGTGGAAGGAACCATCCTCCATTATTTATAATTTAATGGTTTTCGACTACATTCAGTATCCTATCATCTTTACCCTTTCTTATTCTACCACGTTAAGTGTTTCTGCTAGGCTGGGCGGTGCATGTATTTTTGACACCTTCCCAATCTCTTCTGCACCACCCAGCTTAGATCAATTCTTCGGTCATAATTGATTATTTCTATTAGATTCTGTATCAGAAGGGATAAATAATTGTTCTGCTATTGTATGATCTGGTGATATTAAGCCACTTATTTAAACACATGAAGACCAAAAAAAGTTACATGCCGCATTATGTATCAGCAATGTTTTCGAGATTATCATGGCATTCCGCCGAAAGAAGTAAACCCGATCGGGGGCAGATGAGGTCGATCGGTGATGATGTAGCGTGACTTACTTTTATATACATATATGGTGAATTTCGTAGGTTTTAGCCTCGGGAACGACTCGGAGATAAAATTGTATGTAGTGATCAAAATTATACTCATTATTTAAATAGACCTGGAAGACCTCGATTAATGACGTCAAACAGGTACTGGAAGGTATTTCCAATACAAGTGGATACATTGTTCTGAATGAATTAACAATTAATTACAAAAATGATCAAGGTCAGTTTGCTATTTCTGTAGATGGTCTCGATAAGTTTCACTGTTTTGTTATATTCAATACGCTTGCGAAAATAGTTTTGCCTCTGGCATGGTTGACACATTGAGTGTCATGGTCCAATCCTGTAATTTGTTTGCTAAATAATGCTGTCTCTGTAGAATCTCGATGGGCAGTTCACTTCATTCATTTGTCACAATAATTATCCTAGCCTTCAAGGTGTGGTCTTTTTCATACTTCCTCAGTTCGATACTTTGATTTTTAGTAATAATTCATATGGCACCCTGGTTTACTTTTGGGGAGCATTGACTTGCAATAGCTCTGTAGACTATATAACTCAACCTTCAAATAAATTCTAAATTTTCAGGATATAATGAGCGTTGGAGGAACTCTCCAATCTTCTCATACTCACATTAGGCACGTTTACTGACATGCCAGACGGCGAACTTAAGACAGCTTATGGCGTTACGGTATTTTAAACACCTTAAACAACTGAATATTATGTAGAACGTTGGCATATTGAATATTTACTTAAGTTTGCTATATCTGAGCTTGTGCAAGAACGTTTGTTTGAAGGCAAGGAATGTTCTTCCTTTCTTCTAGTAATTTATTTACTTTTGGGTTTATGTGGGTAGTGTGTTGTTAGATAGATGGTTTTGGTGTTTTAAAAACAATATTTTCCAGCGTGTCCACACAACGGTTATTTAATACTGAACATGGTAAATGTTGGCAACTAGCTTATATACCAGTGATAAAATGAAAAGCGATCATTTTCAACTGTATGAACCTCAAAGAATTTTTGACCACTATATGAATCTTTCTTCTTCTACCGCCTTGTAACGCCCCATTTCATTTTGCGTTAAGTTATTAAATGGTTCTTTGAGGCAGTTTGTTTTCGAATGTGGTTTTTCCGCGCCCCCGCTCTTGGCGTTGCGTGAATTAGATTTTCTCCAAGAAAACCTCGACGTTCAAGTGGACACCTGCGAAGAATGTCTCGGTACGGTCTTTCTTTGGATAGTAAGCCATGTTCAAGGAAGCCTAGTCTCGAAACAATTTAGCCCCGAGTTTCTGTTACAATTGAAATCCTCGCAGCGGCGTCTCTTTAAGCACGTTCAGGTCCATTTCCAGCTGTGGTGAGACTTCCTTATAAGTTTTTTTACTTCAATACCTACTGCTTCCATGTCCTTACTACAAGCCGCCGGCTCCCTGGGATCATGCTCATATGATTACGGTTCCCTTGCGATTTGCTCCCGTTGCGGAATTTCATCGTAGCAAACAGTTTATGTGGCGTGTATCCCAGATGCGAGCAGTTTTGGCGACGGATAGTCTTTCTTCCGCCTAAAGCCGCCACCTGTATCCGCTACGAGGTCCAATACAACATTTCCATAGAGAGACTGACAGGACCCTCCCTTAAGATCGCAAAATAGTGCTTCCAGTTACGCTTCGTAAATACATGCATTGATTTTCAGTTTTTTCGGTAAAAGGGTATTGCCGAAGACTAAACGGTTCTACGAATCAAACTGTACGCGATAAATACTAGCTTGCTTGCAACGCTTGAAGCGTTACTATTTCATCAGTTAAAGTGGCTGAAATGTTGTATGTTGTATGTACCTACTTCCTGAAGCGTCCTTGAGGTCATCCAGATGTCAATGTTTGCCACGTTATGTTGGCGTGAGCTTTTTTTAATTTGTTGTATTCTACAGTGTTTCGAATTGTAATAAATCATAATGTTTGTGTGTTATGATTTGGGTGACTCCAACAATTATTTGTTAATTACTCATTTTGGGCTTAACTGAGCCCCTAGCATTATTTATGCTGGATATTTGTTACACTGGTGTTGAATATTAAATTCTATTAAATATTGTTTTATATTTTCTTTCTACTACGATCCATCATGAACTTGTTAGTATTTTTTTAAGATTTAGGTTGACGTAAGAGGCTTACAAGGTAGGTGGTACTTTATTTTGGTAGCTAGATATGTTTTTTGTTGTGTTTAACCGGTTTAACGACAGGCGCCAAAAATGTTGTTGCTTGATAAAGATTGTATTTAACCCTAAGGATCGCTGCCTAGTCCTTACTCGCACTATATTTTCTGCCGAGAGTTAGAGCTAGCTAGGGCTGTGTCTACCCCTAGTTTTTGGGTGGTAAATTCTTTGGCCTTTTTTCTATCACTTCAAGGCTGCCTTCTAGGCTGGGTAGTGCACCTACTTTTCGTGTAATTTACCCCTCTCAGTTTGTACCACCCATCCTGGACAAATTCTTCAGTTTTTATTGATTATTTGTATCACTTAATGTATTGAAATGAATAAATAGTCGTTCTACAAGTATACGATTATGTGACCAGAAAATCCTTAATTAATCGCATGTAGATCAAAAGCAGTTACAGATAGCATGCTGTAGCAGCAATGCTTATGCCGTTGCCGTTGCCGTTACATGGCGCTGAAAGAAGCAGGCCCGATTGTGGATAAAGTATCCGATTGGTTATGTATTAAGTCTGATCGCTTATGATGAAGCAGCTTGACTCGCTATTAGAAGGATATATAATATGATAGTGTGTACTCGTTTCTCAATTTAGTCGCTTGTATAGATTTGCGTCCAATACTTCTGCGGTCGTGTTGGAACTTTTAGACCAGTATTTTTGCCAGGTCGGTTATTACTACATTAAGTGCATTTAAGCAGTAATGCTCTAAAATCATTAGTGGGAGCGCATTCAGTAGGCCTTTTGTTTCCGTTTTCAGATTGTACTACTCTCTGTGCTTTTAAGGCATTAATATTTAGTTACGGCAGGATATATTGAACCACATGAACGAGCATTGTTGGTGCAAAACAATTATGAAATATTATCTGTATTTATCTTATTATGGAATGAATATCCTAACCAAATAGCCATTGTTTTAAATGGAAATTATCTTATTCTATACAAAGCCGATTATAGCCCATTCGCATCCTTTTGCTATGTATTACTTTAAATGTAAAATGCTATCGTTGTTGCAGTTCCTTTCGGTATAAGACTTGGACAACGGCCGGAAATTCACACGGTTTGCTTGATACCTTGCAACTCCGGAGCAACGTCCATAAATATTTTTACGCCTCAGAAATCCAGTCGATACGTATGCTCGTTGGTCACTACATCTAGCAAATAAAAAGCACAGAAAATCTTATTCTGCGCAGGGAAGTAGAATGTATATCAATAAAATCGCCACAATATGAAAACTTACTTGAATGAGCATTCTTCTGTTGTATCCTATAGGCTAGGACATCTAAAATAGGTACACATACATTAGCAGAATTGTATCAAACCGTATTTTCTGTATTAACAGTAGTGAGGATTTTCAAATTTAGAAACGCTTGTTAACGTGTAGTTCTTGAATACGTGAAAACAAGAAGGTATCTATCACAAGATATTCAGGCTAATGATAGGAGGGAACAGGAAGAAAGCTGAGAAGCTGGCATGCATGAAGGAAATATTTGTGCAACTGTACCCTTGATTCTTGCTTCTGTAGAATCGGTGCTTTAGGTGTGTTATGGTCACTATCATATATACATACATATTGTGATACACATTATGTGTGACCACTTCGGCTACAGAGAATTCGCAAAAGGCGCGGGAACTAATAATGACCGCAAAATCTAGGCGGAAGAAATCGGTTAAAAAACGAGTCAGTAATTTTGCAACTGGGTAGAGAGCAGAGATACTGTGCCATTTCGAATTTAAAGGTGACAAGAGATATATGTTTCCAACCCCATGTGTTGATAACTTTTAACAAATATATCTGTCGGTTGTGAGTAATTGTCATCCCGGCGTAGTTACATGATCGCTTAATGCCTATTACTGGTAACACGTATATAAATGGACAAGCACGTACAAAGGAAAGCAACTAGTTTCCCCCACAAGCTTTTCAGTTCTTTGCATCAATATTCCACAAAAACTGGCGAAGAAATCATTCTGATCGGTTGTCATTCTCGAGTTATGGCGTTACATTCACCTGGGGTGACTTTCCTTTCATGCCGAAGTGGTCTACAGAAAAGCTATGTAGTTTTACAAGACCTCTCATACAAGTTTGGGTTGGGTGTAATTAACTGAAAGGTTGGGAGACATATTGTAAATTTGTAATATGTAATCACAGGTTATTAAACCTTCAACCTGCGATATAAATTATCCCGCCCGACGCAATTGGATCATTCGGAAGTATCTCATACATTAGACGCAATATGCAACGAATTATTGTCAACTTATTTCTATTACTGTCAGGTCTAACCTAATTTCGCTGAAATGGTAGCCAGGCCGGAGTTAATGTGAACGGTGCGGATAGCAGAATTCAGTTATTAAAGGGGCATGGGCCTCGGTGGAGTGTTATTGTTATATTTATGTGACAATGCATTGGTCCGGAGGCCCGAAAGCAGACATTTCATTTGTCATTTTTGCTTTCCAGTTTAAATTTTATTTCGCTGCAGATTCGAGCGCGCGATATAACGTAAATGGTGCAATATGTTTTCCAACGCTTTTTAGAAGCTAAAAAAGACGGGAGTTTCAGTAAACTTCTAAAAAGGTGGGGTTTTAAATATTTCTACCCTATCTGGATGATAATATAGAGTTGCGAATAATTAAAAATTGCATTTTGGCGTTGAGCTAGTCAAACCTTAATGTTTAGTATTCAAATATTAGAATAACGATTATCCAAATGTAATTGTAAAACGACCAAACAAAGTAAGCGGTCAGATTTTAATTATTAATGCTGACAGTACGCTAAGTGCGTTTTTTATTTGCATATTCGTACAATGCAACTTTACTATAATCTAATGGTGGTCTTCATTTTGTCGAATACAATAAACGTAAAAAAGTAAAACCTCGATAGGAGAAAAAAATTGTAAGCGTATTTAGAGGTTTGTGATATGATGTTGTGTATCTTGGTGCTATAGATATTACTCCTGGAAGTATTACTAATATTTCTCAGAAATATGTTGGATAAAATTATTATGCCCCTATCTTCGATGTGGTACAAAAATTATTAACAAACATATGTAGCTAGTACACTATAGTTATTTTCATTACAAGCGTCGAAAGTAGCAAATATCGTGCGAGTGTTGATTAGACAACCGAGGACGTAGCGTAGCGAAGCCCGAGTGGATCTAAAACACGAGTACAGATATTTGCACTTTCGAGCGAGTTATGAATACTATTTTTTAGACGACCACACAAAGTAAATTCTATTTTTAAGAATTGTTTTTATTTATTTCGTTTACAAAATTTATAGTTATGTTGTTATTAGTACAATTATAAAAAATTAGGGGTTGTTGGGAAGCTTGAAGAGTTTTTTCCATTTTCTTTTTTGACGCTGTTGTTTCTGATGCTAATGCTAATGGTGTGGCATCTGTATTTAATTGAAGTTATGGTGTTACAAAATGTTCCATCATGCTCACCGACGTCGATGATGAAGACGCAGAATCCTCTATTGAGTTCAAGATGGTATCAGCTATCTTTATTTTCTTCTGCACCTACTCTTCAATGTAGCCCTCGGCTACAGAAGTAGACTTCCAGCCCCCATGACGTTTAAGGGTGGTGATATCACCTCCAGCATCTACCAGAATCGTAGCAGATGAGCGTCTATAACAATAACCGGTATATAGCTCTGGTTCTTGCAAGCCGAGGTAGGTAGCGATGTATCTAGGAGTATTGGCAATTTTGTTAATTCCAACGACTTGTTTGGTGCATTTTTTATTTTGATAGTTTAACAAAAAACGCTTTTCAGTTAGGTTTAATGGTCTAAGAACCGCATATTTTTTGTACAATTTGTAAAATTCCCCAGTAATAGTGAAAGTCCGCTCTCTTTTCGTTTTGGTGTCAGATATTTTGATGAGCACAGCAGAGCCTAGATCTTCTATATTATCGACCGTTAGTTGTACCAATTCATGTTTTCGACATGCGCCACAAATTCCAACTACTAACAGCACCTGGAACAAGAATAATAGAATGTAATATAAAAATCGCCAATATTAAAAATGAATCTAAACACACAGTCGTTGCTGAAGAAGAGATAGAAGTGGAAATAATTATCAACTTACCTTTTGTAAGAGATGTGTGTTATTTGGTGCTTCATGAAGGTATCTATTTATTTCTTCAGTTGTCAAAGTTTTGGATTTTTTGGGTTTGTATCCATCTTATTTACGTTTTAAATAAGGTCTTAACTTAACGTATTGTGTTATGTCTACATCCTGGTGAATATTAATAGTGCTTTTCAGCATTGAATACTGGGTCCATAATGTGTTCGCCAAAATATGCCATGAAGACATTTTCAGAAAATGACGAATTAATTCCCTTTTGCTTGCGCCAGTTCATAAACTTACTGTACGCACATTCATAACGTTCCTTTGATTTCGGTGGTAAAAGTTCTAAGGTGTTTTCTTCTCCAGCTTTTAAAATTTCTGGCGGCATGCAGTCCAAATTTGAATAATCTTCATCAGTACTTTCCATCATATTCACTATTTACACTTCATTTAATTGTTTAAATTGATACACAAGGAAATAAATTCACATTTAAAACGATTTGAATGTTGAAAGCAAACAACAACTGTTTGTAAAAATGTAATTCAACGTAACCATAGCGACGAATAAAGCAAAAGCGTCTGGATTATTTGAATCACGGTTTGCTGAATTGTGTGACAAACGTCAAAGTGACGTTTGTTACACAATTAAGCAGGCCGTGATTTGAATAACTTTGTGCCGTTACGATATGACTAGTATGATATAATATCGTGCTAGTGTATGAGATCGTCAACTTTTTGTAGTAGGCTGCTGTCGCGATAATGTTACTTTCATATGTGGTCGTCTAAAAAAGGATTTTCATTCTTGTTGTAGCGTGTTTTGTTCTGATGTATTACAGTCCCAAGTTGTGGCTTTGAATTTCCATCGGATTTTGCTGTAGGTCCGTCAACTTAAAACACCGTAGGGAACCCCAAGTTGCTTAAATAGTTTTTAGTGACCCAGGATATGCTCTGCTAGCGTTCCTTTTTCTAGAAAATTTTTGCCCTAGTTTTAGGGTGGACTATTTTCTTTCCTCTTCGAAAAACTCTCAATATTAGTTTCGAAGCTATGCGACATGTTTATATGGGATCTTTTTCTACTAACGCTTTGTAAGGGAATTTTCTCTCGAAGATGTCAGCCATGCTACGGGATAAATTTAGTGAATTGCTGTACACATCTGGTTGCCTCGAGAATGGGGGGATAGTATTCGGAAGTGAAAATTAATTGGCCACCCGCAAACGAAGGGCTTTTATTTTTTTTAAATTTTTTTTCTCTCTTTTCTAAATCATCGCAATTTGTGGGTTTCACCGACCTACCTATCGACAACCTGTAACTGCGTGCTGTCCTACCCGCCTGTTGGATGACTAATTTGATGCCGAATACTTGCAGTGGCCAGTCCATCCCGACGGACTTATCCTGAATATTCCAACACGCATCACAGCCATTAAATTCCAGTGTTTTCAATTGTTTCAACACTTCGCGCTCCTGTTATCGCATACCACGCTTCTTTTAATAGGGGAATGCATAGTTTATTGAAGAATGCCAACGATTGTTTACCAAATGTCACTGCTTTGTGTGTTTAATGATTTTATACTTTGTCCTGTTGTTTGTTAAAAATAGTAAATGTAGAATTTTACGGTTGTATGCGCGCCATCCGGCGACTATGCAAAGAATTTGTCTATGCATGTAATAAAATGGTATCTTTTCTTTATCAGACTTTGTAATGAGGAGCCATGCGTAATTTCATCATTTGAATAGTTTTTGGAGGTATAGACATCACTTCAATTAGGCCCTTACTACTTCGCTGAATCGATTTCATGCGCTTTTGTTAAATCATATCAAATTGCTTGCACTGCCCCAGTGTATATGTTAACAATTTTTATTCTGGATTCATTTTTTATTCATTAACCTGGTGCCCAGTAATGCCTTTCAGTTGAGTTGATTGGTAATCGATATTGTTGAAGTTTGAGACTAGTAGTCGTTGTTTTTCCTGGGTATTATTTATCTCCTTGTAGCCTGGTTTTCATTGCAGCATCCACTACTGATATATGTATTACGATTTCAGTTTCTTTATGATCTTTGCATACCATCAAATGCTTTTTAACATTCTAATCCTTGCTTGCCTAGTTCTTTTATTTTCGATTATGTTCTTCAATCCCTTTATTTCGGCTTCTTCTGTTGGATGTGTAGTAGAGAAAATGCTAGGGTACAATGCAGGTTTTCCTTTTTTAGTATTTTAATACGCCTTGTCTTTTGCAATATACTTTGTAGGTACATTAGAAATTATTAAGTATCCAAATATTTTCTTTCTATTTTATATAGTACATGTTTTATTTTATTAATGTTTGAAGTATATTTCAAAGATAATATTAAAAGTAATCTTTGATTCAACTGCACTTCCAAGTAACTCCAGAAAATTAATTGAAACTCCTCTAAAATATCTCAGCAAATGCGTGTGGTCTCATCTACATTAAAGTCCAGTCACTTTATGCTGAAGTACACACAATAGCATTTTTTCAAATCTTCTGATATCAAAATAGTACAAATACATTCAAAATTGTTGTCTACTACCAGGCTAATAGGTTCTTATCTTTATTTATTCTATATATATATGAATTAAGTATGACTCAATATTTACAATTATACTCAATGATACACAAACTAAATATAAAATATTAAAAAAAGATACACAAATTCTTATCTAAATTACTGACACAAAATGTAAAATGGAAAGTTCACATATTAAATACATCACAAAATCTCAAAGGTATCCGAATTATTATAAGTACAATTTAGCAAATACCTACTTCGTGCTACGTATATAAATTACACAAACATTGTAAGCAGTAAATCGTTATACATTGTATGTCTTAACCAAATTTATTAATTATGTCAAGTCAACACATTTCCAATGCATACGTCAAGATATATTTCTATTTAGATTTAGAGCTGAGAATATTACTTAAAAAAATAATTAATTACCAATTAACAATTACCGCCCAATGGAGTATTTGATTTAACAGTTTTTCAATTACTTTCACTAGAAATTGTCCTCATATATTTGTTTTTAGTTGCATTTAAATAGAAAAGCGACAGTACTTCGTTTTAAAGTAAACAAGTATTAAATTATTCGTTTTCAGTATTGTTATGGAAAAAAATGTACTTTACTTTGTAATATGTACTTACCGCAGACATATTTTCCCCTTCTTACACAATAATTAATAGCTAACTACAATGCTACATCCTGTACAGCCTACGCTACACAAGACACATCACATGCGCATCTCATATGCAAACATACGCGCATGCACCAAATATTTCTTACTTTTAATTATTTCAAGTAACTCAAATACTTCTAAAGTAATTTAAATACTTTAGGATACTTTAATTACTCAAAAACCATTTAGTAATTAAATGTAGTAATTAATTACTTTAAAGAAGCAATGGTCAAGTACTTTTTAACAAAAATTGCAATTACCAATTACAATTGCCGTATTTTTAAATGTAATTCAATTCCAAGACAAATCAACAAAAAGGAATTTGATTAGTAACTAAAGTACAAAGTAATTAGTTAATGCCCAGCTCTGGACATATGTCACTGACAGTTTACTCTGCAGTCTTCGTTAACTTGAATTCCTTGAACGCCTTTTAAGTTCTACTCTGCTTTGAAGATTTAATGTTCTTGCGTGGTTTTTAGCGAAATACTGCTTTCTCAAACCTCTCACTTACTTTCGGTAATTCTTAAACTTTGGCTTACAGGGACCAATAGCTTTTACGAGGAGAACACTCTAGTAACGCTTCAGTAAGCTCTGATTCTAATATAAAAGCTCTTTTATATGGAACCTACTCTGACTGTATACAGCTTTGTTTTATCTACCAATACAATGTACTGTGTACTATATTAAATCTATCAAACGCTTGAATGTTATTTACAATCATTCAAGCTATACCAAGAAATTTTAGCTTTTTTTTGTAACTATATATTTACCCTTACTAAAACTTGAACTTGTGCAACTAACCCATTTCCACCGGTTATTGCCCACTTTTTTACTTATTAAAATCTATTTAAACCAATTGGACTAAAATGAAACATTTTAAAATACATGCACGTGCATGTTGCTTTACAACATTTCGATGTAGATATTCTGCCTTCTTAATTTGTACATCACGTCTTTCTATATATTGTTTTGAATTCCCTTTATGTTTGTTATTGGGTATTACACTGGATTTACTGCGGTAAACTGTTGAATTGACAACCTGAAGCTAAATTAGAAAAACAAGAAATCATAATACCTAGAATTTATCTAATAATAAATTTTCAAGAAGAATTTGTAATACAATTTAAATATGTGACCGTAGAAACTCGATTTTCACCTCGAGCTGCCCGTTTTCAATTGTAAGGAAGAACACATAGCAACAACAGTCGACACCAGCAAAATAAATGTCTTATTATGCAGTTGCAATGCTCGAGTAGCATTTTATTTAAATCTTAAGATGTTCAAAGGACCACGTTGCGAAGTAGCGCAATAACTTTGCCATTCACTTGACGTTACTAAGATTAGATTTCGACCGTAGTAATCTATCCTTGTACCTGTACGGAGGCATAAATTTTAAACTAAGGTAAACCGAAGGTTATTTTTCTCTGTAGAGAAATGCCCTGACCGTTACGTTTCGGCCTTACCTCCCTAAGAAGGGTTTGGCATATATGACATGAAAAGCTCATCATTTTGTAGAATATTAGTTCAAATATCTTTGACAAATAAATATCTACTTAATGGGATATCGAAATTGATGAACATGTGCTTCGGTCGATCTGGTGATTTAGAGGAAAAGCGAAAATATATTTGGCTTGAAAACAACCTTACTTCAGCAATATTATAGCCGAAAGGACATTGCCGATTATTCCTCTTGACTCTTCCATTCCAGTCGCACAGAAACTACTGCACCACAACATAACTACTGAAGCAGCCGATGTTTCACCGCCTTTTTAAGAAATTGAAGTAACACAATATGCGTCAAGTGCTTTGTTCTTGCTATTTTGATCCAGTGACCTAAGCCTCTCTCACGCTAAAACTCCAGTTTAGTCGTTTCTTTCAGCAAATTTTCTGTGAATAGTAGGCTTTCCTGTTTATTTTGAGATCTTAACGCTTCGATAAATCGCACTGAATCTCTTATGTTTCGCGCAAATCCCCTGCGGACCTGTCAATTTAATAAAGTGAAACTTGTTGGAAGCTGTAGCGAGAGTGCTTTGTGACATAAATAGTGGCTTTGAAATTATTTTCCGTGGTAGTACTTGGTTGCGAATTTGTCGTTTGAAGTTTCGGGACGTATTCTGTAGAGCAGCTCAGGGTCAGGTGATGCACTAGTTCTTGTATTCAGCAAGAAAGGTTGAGCAATTCATTAAAAAAGTTCATATGGGGTGGATGTGGAAATTCAAACGTATGAATAATATGTTGGTGGCACTGGAAGCCTTATGTCAAATTCGAGGTTAGAAAGTTAGGTTTTGCGTCAGTCTGTGTCAAAACTGAAGGCAAACCTAACCTGATAACCTCGAATTTGACATAGACTCACAGTGCCGCCAACATATTATTCATACGTTTGAATTTCCACATCCATCCCTTATGAACTTTTATAATGAACATGTGGTACTATGAGTCTCCTTTTGTACGCTACGCTGCTAACTATCGACTCCACTAAATAATGAACACGTAGAGATACTGAGCGTTTCTAGCCAGATTTACTTTTGTAAAAGAATAGAAAGCCTGCTAAGTTGTTGAGAAGCCTTTTGTGAGGCCTGGTTAAAGATTGATGCCGCCACTGTCTTTTTATGCATGTAGAGAGGGGTTCGCAATTCATCCAACTTCTTCAGGCGGGCGGGCTGAAGTTAGCATGGTTGTCAGGCAGATTCTGTTAAGCCAACAGGACATGCGTGATTTAAGCGTGATCGTGCCTTGCGATTTGGCATTTTGGGAGCCTTGAAGCAATTTCGACATTATCGGTCTAGGAGAAATCAGTATGGTAGGATGCAATGTGATATAATTAAGAAAATATGAAAATTAAATAATCCCCTAGCAACTTTTACTTGCCAACTGCCTGACAAGCTGCTACGGTACTATAGATAGAGACGTAAGCCGTTGTTCGATTCACAAAAGGATGAATTAGCTCTACACTATACCAAACCTATTAGGTAAGGTTTACATTCTCATATACGAATTCCGACGATACCCTTACGCTAACTGTTCCTACGAAGAAGTATAAAAGAAACGTTAAAAATCGAGGTGGAAGGACGAGAACAAGAAAAAAATGTGTGAGACTCAAAAAGGTAGCATCGAATTAATTTCGAAGGGTACCTGCAGATTAGAGAGTACCTAGCTAAAGAGTCTATTTAAGAAAGCAATAAATAACTGATTATCCAAAATATGGAAGAATCGCATCTCTGAACATCTTACTCAAAATTTAAGGAAGGTGTAGATTATGACCTGTGAGTAATATAAGTGTAAATGTGGCGTACAAAAGAGACACATAAATAAAAAACAGACAGGTATATAACTATTGGTAGTTTTAGATGGAGTAAATTAGTCATAGCCTGGTTACGGAAGAGTACTAGTTTACAACCAGCAACTTATTCAAAATGGTGCTCTAATACAAAGGGGGGGGGTTGTTGGATGGAAGAAGGGGTTAATTTATGAGAGTCAAAGTCAAAGTGTACTGTGGAGGAAGGCGATGCTATCCGTATAGTTTACTTGAGCACCACCTTATATATTTTGCGATAATGGAATGGGGTTGCCACCAGAAAGATAGCCATCGTCGACGGGAATTGTGCTCAGCTCTAAGATATGACTTAGTTTGCTTTGCAACTTTTTGCTATGCCTAGCTTACTTGAAGATTTTGTGTACCTGCACTTAGCTTTATAAATATATTATACATCATGCAGTTTCATAACCAGCACATGAACGTGTGAAATACACTGGGCGAGGAGCCACAGCTGGATTTTAGAATCACAACAATCCCTAAGAATTTTACCTGCTCGCTCGTGACGTGACATTGCCCGATAAGAAAAACTCTGAGTAGGTGTTCACCTGTAGTGCAATTCCACAGAGAAAATATATTGATAATTTTTCGTTAAGAAGTACTGCACCCCAACAGGCATGCATACAAACCTTAGGTCTATCTAAAGCTGCCAATTCTCACATATTTCACAGCATGCAGCCCTTAACTTATAAAGCTGAACGCAGAATGTCAATAATTTAAAACATGCCTTATTTAGTAACATAACACATTGAATGTAGCTCAAAATGCAGAAACTAAAGATGTCATACTCAATTGATTGGAGGCCGCTTCGGGCTCGTCGAATAATGAATAGATAACATCGCTTCGAATCGATGGAGATGAAGATTTTCAAGCCTTTGACAGCGTATGCATCACTATACACGATTGGGGAGGGGGAGGCGTGATTTCTAGCGGGACAATCGCACTTCCTCAAATATCTGACCAGGAGTTGATATAAAACTCCACTGCACAGAAACGAGACCTGAAACGCGATTTCAGATTGATAGGTTGTGCCTCGGGAACAATTAAATCTGGTGATGTCGAAAATACCTCGACTAGCTGTCAATGTTCCCAAAATTGCTGCCTCATTGTACAAAACGATAACATAAAACCACACCCACTCTTTTTCCTGATTGTCCCCACGCCAACTTGTGCCCGGACGAAGAGTTTAGAAGCGTCCTCAATACATTTTCTGCGTTCATAAAAAAGCAGTGGAAGTGTCAATTTCTTAACTATCATAAGAGCTTTAATTTATTTTGGAACCATAATCTAGTTTATTGGCCCTCTATAGCGGAGAGCAAATGTATGGGTCGGTTTATTGGGAGAAAAAGTTATTGGCCCATACATTTATGAAAAGAATTTGACTGCGGATAGTTGTCTTGTTTAATAAATACATTCTTTTCGATTACACCCACAGCAATATTTGTTTCCACCACCTCAATGATTTGTGGTTTCAACAAGACGCATAGGTAATTCCAGAAGAGTAATAGATTATTTGTCAGAAATGTTTCCTAATCAGGTAAATGCAAATAGTGGGGACATGCGGTGGTCTCCAGACTTATACCAGTTTGACTACTACTTATTGGGGCACGTTCACTTATAATAAAACATTTATAAAACTGTAGATCTCGGAGGGGGCTTTAGTCCCTCGTGATTCTTCCCTGGCTACATCACTGATTAGTTGGTTTCTGTGTCCTCTATTGCGTTATATATACTTGATGGCATGTACCATATACCAAGAAGAATTTGTTATCCATGGGGAGTATTTTGCATTTTACTGTTTTTGATATTTTGGTATTTGATGGTTTACGACCCGATTAGGGTACCAGGGTTTTAGCTGAAGATGAAGAAGATGGTTTACTACATCCCCATGACTCTATCCCGTATACCCATATCGGTTTTACTATAGTTTTATATATAATCAGTTTATTTTCTTGTGACAGCTGCGACTTTTTCATAATAACCAATACATTTGTCTGAATTTTAAGGTTATTTTTTTCCATCTTTGCTGTGATGTGTGCTTTCCAAATCAGTTGTCCAAAGGCAACTTGCTTGAATTTATCAGTATTAATTTTGATTCTCCGTCACTTTAACCAGTTCTGTAGTATGTCTTAGTGGACTTACAATTTCTCAAAGGCTCTTTCAGGATTGAAGTCTATCTACAATATCGCTATGTCATCAAGGAAGGTAGCAGCCATAGTATAATCTGTTAGTGGTAAGTAAACCGTATAGATTAGGTACAGGTATGGTTCCAGTACGCTACCCTAGGGTACTCCTGATTTTATAGAACGGTAGGTAGACAGAGCTCTGTTAAGTTTTACTTGGAAGTACCTATCGTACATATATGATTTTAAGGAGGATATCGATATCCATTATATCCTCCTTAAAATCATATATGTACGATAGGTAGTTTTGTCTTTATCTTCTATAATATGCCAGACTATCAAAAGCTTGTTGTAGGTATATCTAGGAACACGGCTGCGCACATTTTCTTGTCTTCTGGGATTCCTCAATTTAATTCACCATTAAAGAGTCTCTTGTGTTGTAAGCTATTGGTTATAACCTTAATACATAAATAACTGTTATTAATATATTATCCAAACATTAAATTCGTCGCTGCCTGCAATCGATAGGAAGTAGAGCAGTAACTTCTAACAGCAGCATTAGATATCTGATACGGAATGTAACAAAAATATATTAAATAGAATGTGGTGACATAAATAAAACGTTAAGGGGAGACCAGATATGCACAATGTATATAGCATCACAGAATATGATACTCCATGGGATAGAAATGTCTACGAAGACCTTGAAATTATATTAGGTTCGTTTGAAATTCACACCGCCACTGTTTTCATAAACGCGGTGGGGGCAAGGAGACTGCGAAACTCGTTTCAAGTTAAGTTCAGGTGGGGATTCAATCATCAGTAGGGCAGCGATCTCATCGAGCAGAAAGTTTGTGAGTCTGTAAGTGTTATCTTACCGTGAATGTGGTTGTTTTATACGTAAGGTAACAGTTGGGTAATATGTTTTGGGGCGTACCCCCGTTAGAAGTGCAGTAATGCCTTAAGCGTTCTACGCCAGTATATCAAAAACGTTTTTCCCTGTGGAATTTCTTCCCAACAGTCGAACACGTGAGTGATTTTGTACATTACGCGACGTAAGATTACGACTAAATAGTAAACCTTAGAGATTGTTTGTTACCATGGTTTGTTGCGATTTGGACTGTCTTTGACGCCCACGTACATGGATTTTTATGTATGTATCAATTCTTGAATTTGCTGTATGGTAGTCACTTGCAGAGCAAATTGCAGTTTAGATAATTTATATATTAAGATACGCCGTCATCACACTTTTGTAAAAGGTGCCTAAGAGAGGTGAATTCTGAATGTTCAAATCGTTATATTCGATACTGATGACTTGCAAAGATGTTGATACTTTAATTCGAAATGTAAGATCTTAGCTAAAGCAGCAAATTACAGGAAAATAATGTTCGTTTACAAAGCACAAGTTACACAAAACAACGTCGAAACATAAAGTAAAGGCAAATTTATTCCAGCAGCGCAAACGTGTATCGCAGATGAAGTTAGAAGTGCTCGCCATCTGCCAGCGTTCAAAACAATTCGTTCCGTTTAAAGTATTAAATCAAAGTGGTAATGAAGCAGCAAGTCTTAATTAAGTCACGCTCTGTACAGCTAATGACGTTTAAGTAGACGTGCCCCCTTTACTTCTCAAAACTATGCTGCATTTTCTAGAGCTTCCACTTATTTAGTGCAGTTGCATGTGTCTCCATTAGCAAGTCGCCTGAATGAAATTTGCTAGCATAAAACAAAACGAGCTATTTTCAGCACTCCACTTCAAATGAAATTCGCTAGGAACCTAAACATACAAGTTGGTACACAACTGTTAACGACTATTTAAAGATCAGAAACTACAATCCAAGTTTTCAAAATTAGTACAGCAGAATTGAGACACAAAAACGGTTACAGTTCTAGGCTGAAACGTTCTAAGCGAAGGTACCGGATAAAAATGGTTGTCTAATTTATGTATACTTAGCCGAAGTGCTTCAGCTTAAAGTACATCCATTATAATTTCCCCTATACTTCATTCTTAAAACACACGGAGCAGGTGGTTCAAAGATTAGAATTTCTTAGCAGCAGGAAATATTTTGTCTTGCTCGTAATCTCTTGTAATCATTTACGGGTAATTAACATAAATTACAGTTAATAACACATTAAATCTTCTTTTCTGTTTTACTGGCTTATGGAGTTTTGCCAGAATAACTCTCGTTGCATTATTGGCAGTTGCTACTAGGACAGTCAATTACAAGACTGTTTCATTTGACATTGTTTGATACGAATTGCAACCATAATATGTCGCCATTCGTACAGTACCATATCAGGAAATGGCTCTATGGATCTCTATTCCTTTTTGTAAATTTGCCGGAGCTGGAAAATATTGGTACCTGTCTAGGAACAAAATCTGCATATTCGAATAATAATTGCCGAAAATATATTAGTGAAAAAAAGCCCTTTCTAATGACGTACATATTTGGAGATAACGATCAAAATGCTGGTTTACGATAGTTAATACCAAATGTACCATGGACATGGAGAAATTCTTGTAATTTATATGGGCTTCATCTGATGTATTTGTCAGAGACAAAAAGGAAAACTCAGCACCAAGATACAAGATTTCTTACGTAGTACGTAACTACTGAAATGCTATTCTTACTTCAAGAAGTCAAGTAACTGCATTTCGCTTCACAAATAACTTACTCAGCATTAAGTTTGAGAGCGAAGTTAAGCTAACATACATAAAATACGTTTTTCGACAACCGTGAAAAAGCATCGCTATCAACGCGCAAAGTTTGTCATTTTTTAACGTGTTAAAAAATGGGATGTTTGTTTACGTTACCATTGACAACGTGAAAAAATGAATTTCGCGCACTAGAGTTCCAAAAATGTTCGCGCACTACATCGCGAAATAATATTGATATTCTTATTTGACGGTTGTAGAAAAATATTGTTTGTATTACATGCGCGAAATGATTTTGTGCGTGCACAAAAACTCGCACTCCCAAATGGTGGTCAGAAGCGCAAACAAAATATGTCAACTAAGAAGACAATCCTTAAGAATTTTGCCTGCTCGTTGCGTCACAGGAAGTGATAAAAAATGTAGTAGGTGTTCGCTCATAGTACACATACATATATTGACGACCTGATGACAGGCGCCCGTCAATATGCTAAAGGCATAGTGTAGTACCAATTGAAATTCACCAAAGCTGTTGTTCGAAGCGTTAGTAACGGACGTCGATATACAGGATGCTTTTTTAGATTTTCGCCGGCGTTGAACGTCGTTGTATAGGAGTTTTTCAAAACCATTAATGGCGGGATGACCGAAGTTTCTTCAAAAATTCGACCAGACTTTACTGTTCGACAGCGATATTGGAAACGGAATTTCAGAATGGTAGGCCATGCCTTAGGAATTATTAAATATAAAATTTCAACGTATAATCATTTCATCGTTTATACACGTATTCTAGAGCTCAGGTTCACTAATTTGCTAATATTTGTTAATAAATCTACGTTGGGTTCAATTAACGTCTGCATTTTCTGAAGAATGGTCCGTGACTAAACGTAACAGTACACACACAAATGTCATACAAAGTATTTGTAGCCAGCACAATGAGCTTACTTTGGTTTATGCACCACCTTATTACGATTTGCGTTCTTGTGTGAAAATGAACTATACGCGGTTGTACGAATAGAATGTACTTTAGTTAGCCATAAGCAATTTGTACCATAAATATTTTAAGGTTGAATTTCGTAGGAAAAATGGTCATATTAAAGTTACCACAGCCGGTCTTTAGAAACGTGACTTTCTCTGGGAAGACTGGAAATATTCAAATCTCACGGAATGGTTAAGGACAACTTTTTGCAGGGTTTACCTCGTAAGCCGAAAAATTGGGCGAAGCTAGGATGTTTAGTGCGTGATAAGAAGTGCAACTGTTGCAACTCGGTCATAAAAATTACGTGCCGGCTGGAGCAAATTCTTTTAGTAGAATTGTACAACTTTATTAGCGATAATTTGCGAGGTTTCGACCGCTTGACAAATTTTACCGTGTGAAACCTTTTGAGTTTATAGAATTAATAAAACTATTATAAATTGTCATGTACGCCTGACGTGACAAAAGTCCAAAATCTAGAACTGCTCTGTAAGGCTTATTTGAAAATTTGTAAACGCCTACCGAGTTTTCTAGGTTAAACTGGGCTTAGAATTTAGTTAGTTAATAAGAAAAGTTAATAAATAACGGTGTTATATTTAAGTTGTTCTCTAAACTGCAGAAAATGAAAATATTTGTAAAGTGTTCCTATTATTCTCGCAGCAGTAGCTCTAGTCTACGTGTAGAATTGTATTTTAACTAAAAGGATTGCCAGTTACCCCGACTTTAGGCGCATCGCGAC